>JARQZK010002195.1:0-40000 GCA_030704885.1 Cynegetis impunctata | reverse complement strand
TCAGTCGATCCCCGATGTTGACGCCCTGAGGAAGGGGGTTTAAAATTGGATTGCGGAGGCGCCGAAACAATGTTACGAAGATGCCAAACCCCGAATCTTCGGGAAACCTCCCTAATGACGAGGAAATATTAATACACAACCTTCAACCTTCTGAAGGTTTGAAGTTACCAGTTACATTAATTATTACTTTACCACTAGTTACTAGGTCAATCTGACAAATTATCATCATTATATATATATATATATATATATATATATATATATATATATATATTTTATATAAATATATATATATATATATATATATATATAAATATATATATATATATATTATATAAATATAAATATATATATATATATATATATATATATATATATATATATATATATATATATATATATATTAATATAACATAATAATATATATATATATATATATATATATATATATATATATATATATATATATATATATATATATATATATATATATATATATATATATATATATATAATCTTTTGATAATTATTAGCAATAACAGGCTGGTTGAATCTTAAAAAACTCGATTTAATTAATGAGTTGACGTTTCACTACGACATTCATAGTTATTCAAGACGTTTGAAAAAATTGAAAATTCTTTGACATTTATTGACTTGAAAAAATTGAATAGATAAGATTGATCTGTCTTGTTGTTCTTTGTTATTTATTACGTGCTATTCAGTCTAATATTAATATTCAAAATTGTTATCATTAGAAGGCAAGGGAAACTACAGAAACCTTTACCTATGTAATGTTCGAAAATAATAATAATAGGGTACTATTTATTTAACAGAAAAGAAATTAGTCATGGGAAAATATTAAAAAAGTAGAGCAGAATTATCGGTATAGAACTATTATATGGAAGCAGCCGTTGACACGTGTTTCGGACTCTTTGGTCCTCATCAGAACGGCGTAGCTAAGTATTGGATTGAAAATTTGGAGATGGAAATAGTTTAATAAATAAAATAAAATCCTCTGTTATGGAAGAAAATCACTTATTTGTGGTTTATTGTTTAAACTCTCCGGTATGGGAGATTTGGTCAAACTTTGCTTCGGAGGCGATTAATTCCATCCGAGAGATCTCAGAAAGAGTATATTAACATTAAAAAAGAAAATTAGTTTTGGGAAAATATTAAATAAGTAAAGCAAAAATTATCGGTATAGTTCTAATGATAACAATTTTGAATATTAATATTAGACTGAATAGCACGTAATAAATAACAAAGAACAACAAGACAGATCAATCTTATCTATTCAATTTTTTCAAGTCAATAAATGACAAAGAATTTTCAATTTTTTCAAACGTCTTGAATAACTATGAATGTCGTAGTGAAACGTCAACTCATTAATTAAATCGAGTTTTTTAAGATTTAACCAGCCTGTTATTGCTAATAATTATCAAAAGATTAAAAATAAATCGCAGGCAACAACAATTCGAATAAATAATATACAGTGCTTTCATGATGAAAGGAACAAATTCATTAAAAAATTAGGTTTCTATTTCATGTTAAAATCCTCGGACAGGTCGATTAGTATTTTTATTTGGGCATTTTTCGCAATAAAAATTTTGTATACAGGGTGTCTCATTCAAGAGCTATGGCTTTGTCATTAGTTTTTTTAAAGGTAATACCCTGTATATTATTTCACTTTACAATTCTACGATAAATTCTTATCACTTTTTGTGAACATACCATATGCCTCAACTCGATGGATTGCCAGAAACGGAGATAGTGGGTAATAAGAGGTACGATATGAAAACACACAAATGTAATTACTAATTTAATTGTTACATATGTTCAATCTGTTGTCCGTTTACTTCGAGACATTTTTGAAGTCGATTCAATGTTTCCCGTTGCACATTTTCAATTACTTCTGGACTGATAAGTCTTATTTCCTGCCTGATTCTCTCTTTTAGATCATCAATATTATTTGGTCTATTCAAATAAACTTTAGACTTCAAATAACCCCATAAGAAAAAATCCAATGGGGCTATGTCCGGTGATCTTGGCGGCCACTCAATCGGACCTCTCCGTCCTATCCATCTGTAGGGAAAAGTTGCATCAAGAAATTGTCGAACAGCGATTGAATAGTGAGGAGGTGCCCCATCTTGTTGAAACCATATCTCGTTATTAGGTATGTCAGGATCTTGTGGGTTAGGAAACAAAACAGCTAAAGCCGGAATGAGTTCGAACTGGAGAAAGTTCAAGTAGTCCTCTCCGTTTAGTGTTCCTTCAAAAAAATAGGGACCAACTATACGATTTCGAACAATCGCTGCCCATGTGTTAATTTTTTGAGGCCGCTGTGTGTGGCATTCTTGCATCCAATGAGGATTCTCGGTCGCCCAATACCTACAGTTTTGTCTGTTGACGTGGCCATTTAAAGTAAAGGTGGCTTCATCAGAAAAAATTATGTTTGTAATGAAATTTTGATGTTGATTATGAATTTCAAGAATCTGCTCACAAAACTGTACTCTGCGGTCAAAATCGTCTTCTAATAATTCATGTACCAGCTTTAAATTTTTATAGGATGATACTTATTTACCTTAAGTATTTTATGCACGGACCCTACTGATAAATTGAAATTATTGGAAATTGTAGTAATGGATGTATGAGGGTTATATCTTGGGTTTCTAGTAGAACGTTCAGCACTGTTTCTCTCAGATACTCTCGGTGGTCTTCCTTTAGGTAAATCTCTAACGTGGCCGTATCTCCTGAATTTTGATTCAAATTTGCTGACTGTCGATCTAGTAATTGGCGGACGATCAGGATGATTTTCATTGAATAGATTGCAGACTTCTTCTTGTGAACGCACCCTATCTCCAAAACCAATCATCATAAGTACTTCAATACGTTCTCTCTCAAGTAATTGCATTTCTTAAAACAATGAAGTAGTGTAGTGGCCTGGAGCTGTTAAAAACGTGAAAACTGCGGACTATACAGCACCAGTGAATGAATTCAGATGTACATGTGAAATTTCATTCTTCAGATTTAATGACAATGTTTACCTAAATTTTTTTTTCTACTTTTAATCCACATTTTAAATCTCCAGGTGGTCCACTATCTCCGTTATAATCTGGGAATCCATCAAGTTGAGGCATATGGTATGTTCACAAAAAGTGATAAGAATTTATCGTAGAATTGTAAAGTGAAAATAATATACAGGGTATTACCTTTAAAAAAACTAATGACAAAGCCATAGCTTCTTGAATGAGACACCCTGTTATACAAAATTTTTATTGCGAAAAATTGCCCAAATAAAAATACTAATCGACCTGTCCGAGGATTTTAACATGAAATAGAAACCTAATTTTTAATGAATTTGTTCCTTTCATCATGAAAAGCACTGTATATTTATATATTTATATATATATATATATATATATATATTAGATATATATATATATATATATATATATATATATATATATATATATATATATATATATATATATATATATATATATATATATATATATATATATATATATATATATATATATATATATATATATATATATATATATATATATATATATATATATATATATATATATATATAGCTTTTTGATAATTATTAGCAATAACAGGCTTGGTGAATCTCAAAAAACTCGATTTTATTAAAAAGTTCAC
This sequence comes from Cynegetis impunctata, assembly GCA_030704885.1. Classification (NCBI taxonomy): domain Eukaryota; kingdom Metazoa; phylum Arthropoda; class Insecta; order Coleoptera; family Coccinellidae; genus Cynegetis; species Cynegetis impunctata. The sequence goes on along the minus strand of JARQZK010002195.1, from coordinate 36,331 downwards.
GTATCGCCACGACATTCGTGGCTTTTTCAAAACATTTAGCCTGTTATTGCTAATAATTACCGAAAAGTTGACTTTGTGGTTTGCAATTTTGTCAGATGGTAAGAAATTTCAGTGCTTTCATATATACCACCATGTTATTCATTGACATTTCTCACTATTGTATGCATTGGAATTTTTAATTCGAGTATGCTACTTTATACTCAAAGTTTGATATTTTGGTGTTTTGTATAATTTTTATTTCGTGAAATTTAGTAACATGTTTCTCACCAAGTTGAGGCTGCATCTATATGCTCAATTTTATTAGATGTGATTTATTTTATCTCTACACCTCTCCATTGTCATAATCGTTTTGTATGGGTATATTTCATATAATTTTAGAATTAACTCTCTTTTATTTGCCTCTTTTATTCCATTTTTTCAGTAGAATTCAATCAAAGTGTGGAATGTTCATAGGTTCGAAAATGTTTCAATTCTTATAATCAAAAAAAGCTTTCTTCTGTTCGTATGAAGTCAATAATCCGATGAAAATCCACTTATTTGTCGATGTTTATTGTTTCTTTCATTCTCTTAAATTCTTTTTATGAGGCAAGTTCGATTTGAAAAGTTCTTTGATTGCACTTTCGATGTAATTATCGCATTTAATGAATCGAGAGCTGAGAGGCGTTGGTTAATGTTTGATAAAGGTGGAAACATTTAAGGGTAGTTCGAATTATGGCATTTCTATGGAATTTCTCACAAATCAAGTTCTTCATTATTGAATTTTCATTTTTACAACTCAAGTTCCTTCAGGAAGGAAAATAATCGTCCTTCTTCATAATGAAAATGAATATGAATAAAGTGAGTTTCTAGGCGAAAATGATACGGGAAGATGTATCTTTAACGTGGCATTAAAACCACGGTCACTTTCAACCTAAGATATCTTTAGGATACAAGCGACTTAATGGGTACATTAACCGTACTAAGAAATCACTATCAGTGTAATTCAAAATTTTATTAAGAACTCTAATCGTGTCAAAATATATAGTGATATTGACTGCTGAAGTTTCATCTCCTCAATTTGAATATGTTTATAAGTAAAAAGCATTCGTGAAGTCACTTCAACGCAAAGATTTATACTAAGGTCACTTTAACCGAATGAGGATGAAATGAATTTAGATCCTCCTCATACACAAATGGATTATTGATTATATATTACTGATAAATAACGTTACAACATGAAAAATTCCAACGAATAATCCAATATTGTATTTCCTTCTTGCACAAAAATATACATTGCCATTGACTGCTAACGTTTCATCATTTTAACTTGAATATGTTTAAAAGTCACGAACGTTCATGAGGTCACTTCAACCCAGAGATTTATACTAAGGTCACTTTAACCGCATAAGGATGAAATAAATTCAGATCCTCTATATAAACAAACTGATTATTGGTTATACATTACTGATAAATAAAGTAACAACATGAAAAATTCCAGCGAATAATCCAATATTGTATTTCCTTCAAGCACAAAAATATACAGTGATATTGACTGCTGATATTTCTTTATTTCAATTTAAATATGTTTAGAAGTAACGAGAGTTCATGAAGTCACTTCAACCCAAAGGTTTATTATAAGGTCACTTTAACATAATGAAAATTTTATATTGTATTTCCTTCAAGCAAAAAAATATGCAGTGATATTGACTGCTGATGCTTCATCATTTCTGATTAAATATCTTTAGAATTCACGAGCGTTCATGAGGTCACTTCAAACCAAAGGTTTATACTAAGGTCACTTTAACCGAATGAGGATGCAATGAATTTATATCGTCTACATAATAAATAAAAAAAACTGATTATAGATTATATATTACTGATAAATAAAGTAACAATATGAAAAATTCCAATCAATAATCCAATATTGTATTTCCTTCATGCAAAAAAATTTACAGTAGTAGTGACTGCTGACGTTTCATCATTTCAACTTAAATATGCTTAGAAGTCACGAGCGTTTATAAGGTCACTTCAACCCAATTTATACTAAGGTCACTTTAACCCAATGAGGATGCGATGAATTTGAATCCTCTAAATAAAAAAAAATTGATTATTAATTATATGTTACTGATAAATAAAGTAACAATATGAAAAATTCCAATCAATAATCTAATATAGTATTTCCTTCATGCACAATTCGCAATTTGATAAGATACGAAGTTTAAGTAATTAATGATGCAATTATTCCAATAATGGAAACAATACCGCTTATTCATGCTGCTTCATAGTAGGTATGATATTTGGAAAAAGCAGGCCAAGCTACAGAGATTTTTTCATGTAAAAAGTGTTAGAAGAAAACCAGCTCCGCCATTGTTTGTAAAATAGTTCCACATAATATGTTTTTCACTCGACTTTATCATTTATATCTTTGTTATTAACAATTTTATGCAAAAAATTTTTTAGTCTAGAAAAGACTTAACATCGGTGAATTATTCATATCTAATTGGTCATTTAACAAATTATTGGATTGTTTCATACTATTAATTTCAAGAGCTTCTAATAAATTGAGTTTATAGCCTTTCTTTTCTATATGTAATATTTCAAATTCACTATTAAGTAAAAATATTATGTTCCAGGAGATGTGATGCACAAGTGGAATCTAAGTTGTCCACGACTGTACTATAAATCATTCATTATACGTGTGCTTCCTGAAGTACAATTATACCTATTATTCACTAGTGTGTATAATGGTTTATTATACACTGCATGTAGCGGTGATGGCTCAGGTGGCGTCGCTCTCGGCTGACAACCGAGAGGATGTGGGTTCGACTCCCACGAAAAACCAACAAATTTTCAATACCATCGCTACCGTGTTTCGGAGGACACGTTAGGCCGTCGGTCCCCTTGGGTTAGTACGCCTCGGTACTAATTACCTAAAACAGGGTTAAAGAGGCAATCGGCGCCGGAACATCTCACATAATGTGTGTAGACTCCCCGGCAATAATGCCATACGCTTATTATTATACACTACATGACGTCACACTCAAAACGTATGTCCAAACTTGAGACTATTATTCACATTGTTAGGATAGTATTGTTATTAGATTTTTAGGTTTTATGTAACTAAGATAACTTTTAGGCACATTATTAAACTAATATTTAATATAATGCCCAACTTATTGAATATTTACTCTGATAAATTATCTATTTCATTTTCATCAGAGTGAAAGAAAGGAATGGAATCGATGTCAAGTGAAATAGTTGACGTTTACGTGAGTATGCAGTTTTCAGTGAACACAGAAAATGTTATGTCAACGCTTTTGAATTATTTTTATTGTTGAAAATGCAGATTATTACTAATTTCTTCGAGGAAGTCGTGGACAAAGTATAGTATTCTACTCGCACAAAATTACAATTTTTCACGAGGGTGAAGTTTGCGACACGAGCTGCAAGCGAGTGTCGCAATTCACTCGAGTGAATCATTTTGTGCTCGTTGAATAATATACTATTTCCGTCGACCTCTAAATAAAAGCTTACTTTAACGTACACGAAATTGATCATTAATGACCCATTTTAATGTGCAATTTCTCCTATTTTAATGTATGATTGTCATGGGCAACCAAACACAGAAGTATTCAGCACGGAATAGTTGAATTATTCTGTGTCTGTACTGTTATTCCACAGAGAAAAGGAATTCATAATTCAAATCGAAAAATTTAACTCTATACAAAATAAAGTAGAAACTGCGGAAAAAATTTTATGCAATAATCGTTCGAAAGTAAATAAAACTTCAGCTTCCACCAGTTCCACATATTCCTTATCGGATATTGTAGGTAATGTTAAGAATTCAGAATGTCACATGTCTAATATTCCATCTATGAATTTCTCAAATTGTTCCATGGGGAGCATAAATATAAATATATCGAAATGAACATAGAAATTCATATTGTGTCAAGTGTATCTGTCATGCAAAATAAAAATTTATTTCAATCAAGAATTTATACTCAATTCATGATGAGGTCGACGGAAAAATCTTGTAATAAACTCGTTTATTAATGTAGCGATTAATGGTCTCGAACTATTAACGCGCTCGCTCCGCTCGCGCGTTAAAATATCTCAACCATTAATCGCTGTCATTAATAAACTAGTTTATTAAATAACTTTTTTGCTTGTCGTATTTTCTTTTATGTTCTGACATTCGAACTTCTAAGTTCCTGCCAGTTTAGCCAACATATATTTTAGGACATGAACCACAAGTTACCTTATAGATCCCTGAATTATTTCGTTGTGTAGTTTTATCTTTTGAATTTTGAATATGTTTTCCAATGGTATTCTGAGTTTTGAACGCAATTTTTAATTTTCAATTTTTACAAAAAGGTTGAAATTTTGAGTGTTGCGTCACCTATATAAGTTAATTATTTGAAGTTTTTATCATTATCTATTACGCTAGGATACACTTGAAAAATGGCTGCCTTATACAATCTTCTTGTTAAAATATTATCTATTATTTTTGGAGGATATCCATTATTGTGCGCTATTTGTTTTGTGATTTTTAATTCGTTTGTGTAATTGTATTGTGATAGCGGTATATTAATGAGTCTATGTATCATGCTAGGAAAGTGGATATATTGAGGTCTGATTATTCCGTCGGTGGTCGGGTACTTTCTCGTCTCGATAGGGTGAGGGATCTTGGTGTGGTATTTGATCAGAAATTCTCCTTTATTCCACACGTCTCCCAGCTTGTTTCATCTGCCTCGAGAATGTATGGTTTCATTGTTCGCAATGGCAAGTATTTCAAGAACTCTTCAACTTTTATAAGTCTTTTTCATTCTCTTATACGTAGCAAGTTGGAATATGGTGGCATGATTTGGCATCCTATTTATTTTTGTCATCAATACCATCTTGAGGCTGTTCAGAGAAGGTTCTTGAAGTTCTTGGTTTGGAGGGAGGACAAAGTTTATCCACCGAGAGGAGTTAGTCATGAAGCATTGTTGAGTCGATTCAATGTGGTTTCATTGCAGGGTAGGAGAGAAATATTATGCCTCAAATTTTTATATTACTGCACAACAGTATTGACTGCCCGTCACTCTTGTCTGCTCTGAGATTTCGTGTTCCGAGGCAAGCTTCCCGTAATATGGAACTATTCCACCTAGAGACTCAAAGGACGAACTTGTTACTGCAATCTCCCATTTGGTACATGGGGCATAGATTCAATTCAGTTGCGAGTGAATGTGACGTTCAATTTGATTCACTTGCAGCTATTGTTAGGAATTATGTACTTAAGTTGAATTTGAATCTGATTGAATTGAATTGAGTTAAGCTAAGTAGTGTTTCCGTTACATCTTAAAATATTTAATTATTATATTTTTTACTATGTAATTTTCTTTTATCTTGTTATTGTTCTTGCTACTGATTTAAATAATAAATAAGCTTATTTTTTGTATTAGGTTTAGTTTCAGCTTTCGGGATACTGGTTGATATTACTTTTGCATTAATTTTGTTTTGTTTCATTTTGTTCATATTAGATTTTTCTTTTTGTCTCTGGCGCTGTGGTTTGATTTCTTTTCTATTTAGCTATACTTTAATTATTTTCTGTAATTGGGTTTTATACCTGTTGGAAATAAAGAACTTATTATTATTATTATTATTATTATGTCGGTAAGGATGTAAAGACGAATTGTATATCGTGAGGTCCGAATGGGATGGCTTATGGAAAATCGAAAATGCATGTTTATTGCTATTTCTTTCTATTGTCAAATCCAAAAAATTAATAGAACTTTCTGTTTCATTTTCAATAGTAAATTTGATATCAGGATGTAATGAATTAATAAAATTCAGAAAGGAACTAAGTTGTCTTGTAGTCCCTGTGAAGCTGGTTAATACATCGTTTACCTATCTATACCAGTAAAGGCTATTCTTAGTGAGTTTATCATTGTGAATTTATCCAAAAATATTTCCGCAAGGAGATGAAATATACATCTGAAGTTTGTGTTTGGCGGAACAATTGTCATGTTAACAAAATATAGTGAAAACCGAAAACTGTGAAGTTTTATTTACAATATGTTCTCTTTCATTTACATGCTGATGTGTAGATGGTGTGAGAAGTATGTGAGTTTGATGAAAATGGAAATAAAATACCTGGAAGGGATTTATTTCTTTCTGAATAAAGTATAAACTTTAAAATAAAAACACTTGGCTTATGTTTCACAATATAAAAAATATTTAGATACTGTATTTGGCAGTAACGAAAAGTCGACATGTTTCGAGTTATGAACTCATTATCAAGAATGACTACAGGGGAGTATTGCATCGTAATTCATAAAACAGACAAAAGCAAAGGTTATACATGAAAATCAATTTGTTCGTTTACAAGGGGTAATTGACTATTATGGGCGGAACTTATTTCGAGAATTTCAAGAAGGTCAAGGCGTTCACCCTTGTTACCTGAATGTAACAATTTGGTTTTGTTGAAATTCAGGAAGTGATTGAATTTTATACTATGTTCAGAGAAGCCAGTGGTATTTTTGTTTTGTAAAATTGACTTTTTATGTTCTTCAACACGAATATTTATATTCCTTCCTGTCTGTCCAATATAGAAAGCAGGACATTCGTCGCAAAATATTTTGTAAATACCACTGTTTTCTCCGATGTTAGATTTTTCTTTATTATTGACCAAGAATGACTTCAAGTTTCTTTTATTTGTACAAATTGTTTTAACGTTATTTTTCGATAGTCTGTTACAAATTTTGCTACTCAAATTCGCCACATAATTTATTGGGAAGTATTTTTGTTCTTCATTAATAGTTTGCGTGGGGTATATTGAATGCAACAGATACTTAATTCGTTTTTTCCCAATGAGCTTGTCGATAAGACTTTCATTGTAACCGTTATTGATGGCTAATAATTCAATTGTATTAACTCCAGTTTGAAAATTTGTTTCCGATAATGGAATCGTGAACAACCTATGTATGAACGAATGAAAAGCACTGAGTTTTATTTTAATGTGTTGGTTACTGTCGCTGCGAATTAAAGTATCTGTGAAGGTTGGTTTTCTATAAATGTTGAAAGTAAGAGAATTCAAATTCCTAGCAATCTGAACGTCTAAGAAATTCAAGGTACCGTTTTCGTTTTCTACTTCTTTTGTAAATTGAATCGAGTGGTAGAAAGTATTTATATATTTAAGGAAATTATCTAACTGCCTATCTGTACCGGTCCAAATACAAAAAATATCATCTCCATAATAAAACGTTAGTAATTAAATTATTATCAGCATTGAAAATTTTTTCTTCTAAGTTATTCATGAAAATTTCATTCAACAAAGGCGATAACGGTGATCCCATGGGCAATCCGTCTTCTTGTTTGTATATTATATTATTATGTGATGTGCGAGAATTCAATCTCAGTTATTATTTCTTTCTATCGTCAAATCCAAAAATATAGGTGACCCATACCTATATAAGTTAATAATAATTAGTACGAGTGATTTATACAACATATGACCCCTTTTCTATTCTTTCGGAATGAATAATGAAAACAACCCCTTCGTTTTCCAAGAAACAACGTCGAATTTCGAACAATGCATAATAGACTCCGGTTAGGGAAATGGAATATGGCAAAATATCAATCATAAATGCAGTCAGCGATATCGCTAGCTGTCGTTTCTTGACCCTTCGACCCCGTGGGGAAACAATGCTAAGTCACTGGTGATTAATGGTTCACTTCATGTTGCTGGGCTTTGTTGCGTGTGTATCGGTTTTCGGAACCGGAGTGCCAAGATTGATAAATTAAGGACCTGGCATATTCTAATGCCGCAGGGATCAGGAATTAGAATCAAACATTTGAAGGGTTTCAAGCGAAAATAAGATCGATGAAATTTTCAAATAGGTTATTGATATAAACGAAAAAAACTATCGCAGCGAACTGCATTAGAAAAGCAGGTTTTCAAAACGTATCCAGTTTAAAAAATCTATTCATTCAAATCTTGCAAAAAAAATTGAAAGAACATCAAACTATAAATTCACGGAATATATAAACGATAAATCCATATTTCTGAATCCCACAGACCCGGTAGAAGTTTTAAGTGTTATGAAGGAACTCAGAAATCGTAAAGCACCAGGAATGGATAACCTGAGTGTTATGAAGGAACTCAGAAATCGTAAAGCACCAGGAATGGATAACCTGAAGAGTGAAACGCTGAAATTAGTGGCTGAGTATATCGCTGAACCGATATCAAACATTTTTAATCGGATTGTGGAGACTGGATGCTTTCCGTCATGCTTAAAGTTGTCGATAGTGACTCCAATCTACAAAAATGGAAATCGTGATGAGGTGGCTAATTATAGGCCAGTTTCATTAGTAACAAATCTTTGCAAGATCTTAGAAAAGTTGATCAAATCCAGACTTAAATCCTTCATTACAAAACATAGGATATTATCCGAATCACAATTTGGATTTCAGGAAGGAAAATGTACCCAGAATGCACTATTGCAATTGACTGATCAGATGTACAAAGCACTCGATGAAAGCAAACCGGCAATAGGAGTTTTCATTGATCTGTCGAAAGCATTTGACACAGTCAATCACTCCATTTTACTGACCACTCTGGCGAACATTGGAATAAGAGGAAATGCATTTTTATTGTTACAATCATATCTAACAAATAGGAGACAAATTGTGAAAATTCAAAATGTTAGGAGTACTGAGAGAGAAATTGAATGTGGAGTTCCGCAGGGAACAGTACTGGGTCCGATACTATTTTGTATATATGTGAACCAGTTGTTTTCTGTAAGATCATCCGGTAGAATAACTAGTTTCGCAGATGACAATGCCATATTTTATTCTGGGGAAACGTGGCTTGAGGTCAAGGAACGGACTGAGCAGGATCTGGAAATGATTAAAGATTGGTTTGATTACAAAGAACTTTCTTCGAACTTCAACAAAACCTTTTTCCTGCCTTTATGTAACTATAAATCTTCTTTGCCACACTATCAATCAATATCGATTCGAAATAAATTCAGAATAACCTCAACAACAAATATCAGATACTTAGGAGTTTTAGTAGACTCTCATCTGAGATCGGACTTTCATATAAATTATTTGGTGAAGAAACTAAGGAGTATTCTTTATAGGTTCCGTCAACTCAAAGGTATACCTGGACTGAAACAAACAAAGATAATTTATTACAGTCTCGTACAAAGCCACTTAACATACTGCATTTTAGGTTGGGGTGGGGCGTCTAAAACTTACCTGCGCCCATTAGAGGTTATACAGAGAAGATTTTTAAAACTAATGTTGAATAAATCTTCTCGCTACAGTAGTGATAGGTTGTATGAGGAATCTGGCATATTCGACCTGAGACAGTTATTTTATAGGATACTTGCACTGAATCAATATAAGCAAAGAGGAACGCTCAGTCGGCCAAGCCATGCGTATATTACACGCCATAAGAATAAGTATATCATACATTATGCATTCAAGAATGTACGACAGAGATCTTATAATGTTTTGGGCCCGACTGTGTTCAATTCCCTACCAGAGAGCATACAATCCTCGAAATCTTCTCTACAATTGAAAAGATCGGTAGATAAATTAATAAAAAGTATGCCTCGGAGAAAAATTGCTGAAATATTCGACCATGGTTGTTGAAAGTTTATGTCCCAAGGAGGTCTCGATGAATTCAGTGTTTATTTTTGTGCTACCATGTTGTTGATTTTGTCCCTGGACCTTTTCGATGTTTTGTGATTGTTTTGTATACACATTTTATATTTACGATTTTTGCTGTTTACTTTTATATACTTTAAACTTTAGGATGAACTTATATTTGAGTGCTGTTATATTCCTTTGTATGCAGATCTGTTTCAGATCTACTAGTATATGTATGTATATTTAGTTTTTCACCACGTACAAGCAGCATTTGTTGCTTCTGTGGTTTTTTTAATGTTTATTTGCAGTAATGTACCTACTTTTGTTATACATGTTATCATATTTTGTGTAAATAAACGATGATGATGATGATGATGATGATGAATTATGATTTTTGTTCCAAATCCTAAAAACAAAAATTGCGCCCTCTATCGTGTGGACAATAGTCATTTCATCTTCCGGGGGTCAACCCCCCAACCAAATTATATCGAAATAAGTACCATCCAAGAAATCATACGAAACTGCCTACATACAAAGTTTCGGAGATAACCCCATTTCGCCTATTCTACCTGGTCTAATCCAGGTCTCAAAAGGGTCGGGAATTTATGATAACCCAGTTTCTCCGATAGTAAAAATAAGCCTAATCTATAGACTCAGCAGGTTATGTCCCTGCTCATTATCGGACCACCCCCTACCCTAACAAATACCATAAAATCAGAATTATTTACAAAAATTGTTCATTACTGATGTAAATCTTCAGTGTTTTAGTTCCTTGTGACACGATAAAGATGGAGTTTATGTATAGTGAAAAAGGCAAGAAGTTAGTGGTTTTCGAAAATTTTTAGTTTCGACATTGCAGTGTAACAAAACTTGGTATAAAGTGGAGGTGTACTAATAAAAACTGTACTTCCAAGTTATTCACCGATAAGGGAATTAGGGGGCGTTCAAGTATCACGTAACGCAATTTGGGGGAGGGAGGGTCTTGTAAAACGTTACGATGCGTTACAGGGGCGGTAGGGGGGTTCGAACAACGCGCTACGTAACATTGATTTTTCTTGAAATAAAAAACTAGAGAATTTGAATCTCCGAAGTTGTTAACTTTTTTCGTTTATTTTTTACGGGGAATCCCTCGATTGTATTGTAAGTCAGTTTCATTTTGTTGTCCCAAGTTGGCAACTCTATCCGTTTATGTTTTATGGGAAATACCTCGACTGTATTATTCGTCATTTATATTTTGTTTCCGTTGCCAGTTTTCATTAAGTGTTTTAAACACGTAATACACAGGAGGCGAAACTACGAAACTATCTACCTACATACATACGAACATATATATATATATATATATATATATATATATATATATATATATATATATATATATATATATATATATATATATATATATATATATATATATATATATATATATATATATATATATATATATATATATATATATATATATATATATATATATATATATATATATATATATATATATATATATATATATATATATATATATATATATATATATATATTATATACATATGTAGAGAAAGAGAGACTTTTGAAATTGGGTTTTTGATGCCAAGCATCCTGAAATGTCATGAAACGAAAAACTATCTTGGGCCTAGGTCCTACTTTGCTAATCGCACCCATTTCAATAAGCAGGTTTTCAAAGTGAAAACCTGCTAATAAGCGAAAATTGAATAATGCATGAGAAAAATAATGGTGGATGAAGTTAGCTAAAAATGTATGCAAAGTCAGGAAAACGGCATAATTAAATGTAAGATTAGTAGTAAAAGTTTATTAGGACAAATTTGAGCCCTTTTCAACATATCACATTATGTATGATTGTTTATTAAATAAAAATCTCTTGTTTTGTTTATTATTAACGAAAACACGATTAAAACAATAAAAACGGTATTTTAGCAACTTTCCGATACTTTGCGCAACATATTTGTGACTGTTAGGTAAAAATGGTCACTTGGGCGTTACGTAACGTTTATAGGGGGGAGGAGGGGTTCATGAAAACGTTACGGAGCGCTACATAGGGGGGAGGAAGGGTCAAAAATCTTTAAAAATTGCGTTACGTAATACTTGAACGGCCCCTTAAGAAAATTTTTGGTAAATATAGATTTTGTAAATAACGATTTTGATGTCATTAGGCTTCGTCACTGCAGAAAGCAATCCCAAGTAACAATTTGATCTTGAAGATCGGAATAAGAGCGTTAATGTCACATGGGATAACAATTTTTTTCATCTTAGATTTGTTTATTTTTTCAACAATTTCCTGAATTTTGTTGTTCAGATAAACCTACGCATCACAATTGAATCGGTGATTGTTGAAAGGGTACTAAGTCCATTTTTCATTGAAATTGTATTTGATATGGGTTTCTATACCACATTATATCCACGACCGTTTGGTGTTGAAAGGACTCAAGTCCCATTCTAGGGAGCATTAATAATACTAGTTGAAAGGTACCAAGTCACGGACTTAGTTCCATTCAACTCTGAATAGGATGTTGAAGATGAATAGTTTGTAGTGTTTTTCTTCATAAGTAGGTACTTGTTTATCATTTGGTATGTTTGTGAGAATTATTGTTCATTTCTATGTGTTATTTCTCCAATAGTATTTAGTTTAATCATAACTACTTAATTTTGTTTTACTGATTGTTGAATGGAACTAAGTCCTTGCTTTAAAAAAATTATAAAAAATACAAAAATTGGAAATAATAATAATTTCTCTGTAGATAAATGATTTTTCACCCATTTACTTTCATTACGCTGACTGCATGTATCAATGAAATGAAATAAATAACTTTTAAACATATTTTTTCAATTTACTCAAAACATTCATTTTTGGACTTAGTACCCTTTCAACAATCACCGATTCAATTATTGATTCAATATTTGAACAATTGTTCAAATATTGAAGGAATTTCAAACTAAAACTTACATTGAAATCAATAGTATTCATTTACCAATTAAAATTACAAATAAATCGTATAAAGACAGAATTGGAATCTTAGCCGAAAAATTAAATTTATTTAAACAACTTTCAAATTTTGAAGTGATAATAATAATAATAATAATAATTTTTTTATTCATCCAGAAAGACAATTTACACAGTATTGGACAAGTCAATTTTCATTTGACAATGATAACAATAATAACTTAACACTAATAAATATGCATACCTACAAAAGATAACAACAACAATAAATATGCATACTTACAAATAATAATAGATTGGAAAAAAAAATCCCAAAATTACAACTCAATCAAAATAAAATCAAAAAATTCAAATATCAAATCAACAATACTTAAGAAGTCTCAATTCTAGTGTTCAAATAATCACCGACACCGTAAAAGGCTTCTAGTATTAGGAAATTTTTGATATATTTTTTAAATGCATATAACTTAAGTGCCCTTACCGTTGGTGGCAGGTGGTTAAAAAGTCTAATGCCCTGATACGATGGCGATGATTCATACTTAGCCAATCTGTGCTTCGGTATGCATAAAATTCCTTAATTTCTAGTATCATAATGATGATAGTCAGAAAGTTTAATGAATATGTGTTCATTCTCTTTCACATATATTAAACATTTATATATATAAATACAAGAAACAGTCAGAATACGCCTACTTACAAATATCGGTTTACAAGAATCCGTCGGCTTGAGGTTGAACATTAAGCGCAGAACACGTTTTTGTGCCAAAAACACCCTATTTATATCAATAGAGTTACCCCATAGTAAAATATTGTATCCAATATGACTGTAAAATAAACCATAGTAAATATTCATGACAGCATGAATAGGTAGCGAGTCCCTGATTCTGCCTATGGCGTAACAGACTTGATTCAGCTTTCCGCATAATAAATCAACATGTTTGCACCATCTCAACTCACTATCAATTTGAATGCCGAGGAATTTAATGCTATCTTTAGAAACTACTGTGACTCCATTAGATTCAAACCTTAGAGTGCCATTATCAACAGCTCTCACATTGAAATAAATGCATTCCGTTTTGCCAATATTCAAAATGAGAGCATTTCTGCGGCACCACTCAGTGAAACATGACATTAATTTAGAACACTTCTCCGAAAGGTCCCTAGGTGTGTGCGCCGAAATTGCTAACGAGGTATCATCTGCAAAGATCGTAATTCTACCCGCAACGACGTACTCAGGTAAATCATTGATAAAGAGCAGAAAAAGTAATGGCCCAAGCACAGACACCTGAGGGACTCCCAAACCCACATCATACTCACTAGACCAACTCTCCTGAACCTTGACCACCATCAAACGATCAGTGATGAAGAAACGTAACCATTCCAGTACAATTCCTCTGAAACCAATGTTATAGAGCTTACTCAGAATGAACTCGAACACAAGGCAATCAAATGCTCTCGATAGGTCAAAAAACAGCCCAGCAACACAAAGACCACTATCCAAGCACTCATAGATGTACTCCACAAAGGAGAGTGCGGCGGTCTGCGTCGATCTACCTGATCGAAATCCGTGCTGACAGTCGGTTATTAAATGAAATTTATCTAGGAAATTGATCATACGGTTATATATGATTCTCTCGAGAACTTTTGGAAAAACACTCAATATTGAAATGGGTCTATAATTGCTGATGGCAGTGGGATCATTTTTTTTTTAGAACCGGGATAACTGTTGCCATTTTCAGTATAGAGGGAAATTGACAATTTGAAACCGAAACGTTAATAATGTGAGGAAAATGCACAGATATCAGTTGCGCTAACGCCTTTAAAATCTTGGCTGATACAAAGTCAAAACCTGAACACTTTTTATTTTTCAGTGATCTGATTGAATTAAGAACTATCTTTGGCATTGAATAAAAATCCTTTGAGTTTTGTCTTAGGTTTGAAAGCAATTTTAATATTACATTTAGGTATGACATTAGCAACTTTTTCTGTTAGAGGACCAAAATATGTTAAAGATGTGAATTTTTCCGTTTTTTCTACTTTCGATTGAGGACATATCCTCAATCGAAACTAGTGATAACAAATATAGTAAATTCAAGTTTTGTTTTTGTTCATAAAGTTTTCAATATAATAAAAAATGTAAATTATCAACAGAAGCCCATATCAATAATCAATACATCAAAAAAAAACACTCCAAATTATTATTACTAGGTGAAAAAACTTCGCAAGCTTTCGCAAAGCGGTGCGTTTTGCTAGTTGATAATAGAGGAGGAAAATAATAACATTTTATATTAGAACAAATAATGCGTGACTGATTAAAATAAGAAATTATTTAATGAATCTTTACAAAAATAAACAGCGTCCTTTTACATGTATGAACTCATCATTTTTCGACCTAACAATGAACCTCGCTTCCATATAGCCTCGCTAAGCCTGGATTGGCTTCCATTTCTATTTCAATATATCTTTGTACATAAATACGATACGAGGCGAACCTCAATTTACAAACCCCAAAGGTTCCTATTGTTGTGTGCTTCAATTCAAAGGTATTCGAAGTCTTGAACATCTACCGTGTTTCGTTTGTCTTTATTTTTCGTAAAGATGAACCGTTCTACTCTTGGGGTTACTGCAGTGGTATCTCCGGAAATTAGATTCAGTAATGACCGCAGTTTATAGTCGAATGGGTTTACCGAAAACCCAAGAATATGGACAGCTTGTATAACAAGGGTCCCAAATACTAAATTTCACATGGATGAAATATTTCAGTCAAAATTTTACGTTTAGCTTGAATATTGAATAGTATTCAATTGTCAATTTATCTATCCCTATTGTTCCGCAAAATTTCATATTTATGATCACTCGAATAAATAAATTAAATATATGAATATCAAGACAATAATGCGTTGAGAAATTGATTAACGATCAAATCAACCTTCCTTGGAGCTCTAGTTTTCATGAGACTCGACGACATAGAATTGCTATTCATCCTTCAAGGGAGAATGTTAGAAAATTCGACGTTCGTGCCACACACGATGGAAACACTAAACAGTCTGTTTTGCTCTTCAACGAGCTCACCAGTAGTGCCCTGTCTGTCGATCAAGTGGGCTATGACATTAGAAGAGCACTAATGACATGCGAAGAAATCTTAGCGCTATCTACCGGAAACCGATCGGAATATATATATATATATATATATATATATATATATATATCAATTCATGAATTTATTGGCTGTTATAGGTAAATTGAAACAAACTCAAATAGTTAGTACGTTTCGGAGGTCTTTCCTCCTTCTTCAGCAATTAAAAGAGCATATATATTGTCTGTAACAAAAATAAAACAAGTAGTACAAAATTTCCTCACAAATAACAACTTATAAATACCTATTCAAATGATAAAATGATTTTTATTTAAGACAAAACTGCAGTTTTCACGTCTTTTGACGTTTCTCGGTCGTGTGTCAATGTCAGTGTTGTCTTTGTTATTGTCGTGTCACTGAGTCTGTTCTTTTTCTTCCTATGTGTTTGGTCTCGTTAGTATTGGTAGATATGTGTGACTTAGTTGTTTTACGTCCTGTCTGTCGTTTACTGTGTTATCCAAGTTCCATTGTATATATAGCATTTCCCAGAATTGTCTTTGTTTTTGTTTGGGTTCCATTCTCAAAATTTTTTTGCTTCTTCGTAGTTAAAGGTGTGTTTCGTTGTTGTCTGATGTTTGTTAAGTGCAGTTGTCGCGTTTTTGGTGTATCTATGTGCATTTATACAGGGTGATCGATGGTGGATGGCACATTAGACGTTTCTGGTGAACCATACAACGCATCACTTTGAAACTTCAATGTAGAGCATAATCGAACATCCTATACCCAATTCGGTAATGCGGTGTTGCCACTTCTATTAGAAAGAAGTAGCAACTTTGATTTTTCAAATGGAACTGCTTGTATATAATATTATTTTTAGAATCTCCAACAATTTTTAACACCTTTTCATGATATTTACCTATACCTATTCTGTAAAAATTTCTTGAGGT
Source organism: Cynegetis impunctata (assembly GCA_030704885.1). Classification (NCBI taxonomy): domain Eukaryota; kingdom Metazoa; phylum Arthropoda; class Insecta; order Coleoptera; family Coccinellidae; genus Cynegetis; species Cynegetis impunctata. The sequence continues at coordinate 19,731 of JARQZK010002195.1, read as the reverse complement.
TCATTGGCGGTAGATTCGGATACATTTCATCGAACTTTCTTCATGTGCTGATTATTTTATCACACCAAAAATGATAAACAAATTCATAAGAACTTCGTTTGAACAGTTTTGTTCCATCGTTTTATGAAGATATTTGCAACTTCCGAAGTGAAAAAAATCTCGATATTCTTAGTAGATTGTCACAACGTTACTATCAAATAGTAATCACGACATGCTTAGCAGATACCGTGTTCAAGGAGCATTTTCACAAATAAGTGCTCATAAGTCCGAAACTTGACCAGTTAGGTATAGGTATGACATACATAGATAGAAATGAAATTCTAGCAGCTTTCCGAACTTTCAATAATATACATGGTATTCCATTTGAAATAATCAACTTAGTCACTCTTCAAGCAAACGAAATAACTGTATTCTTCGGATAATATAAAAGGACCACAATTTGCGAAAACGAAACATGTGCGTGTCGGGGCGCACGACAGAAGTGATAACTTATACTAATCCAAGTTGAAATAATTAATATTGAAATGTGGGGCTAAGAGCTCTTACGAGATTGTAAATAAAATAATGAAAAAAGCCAGGAGTCACCTCTGGGATTCGAACCAAGAAATACGGCATACCAGGGTTCAGTAGTTAGACTACTCGGCCGTCAACGCAATGTAAAGTTTAGACGTAAGAGTATATATAACAAGAGGATAACGTATCGCCACGCTATATAATTGAATATAAACCTACAATACGTAGGTAGTCATAATTACCCCGAGGCGAAGCTAAAGGGGTTATAGTCTCACGACAAAAAGTTGGGATCTGGCCCGATTTTAAAAATTCCAACGGATATCGATAAAATACATATGATTTCATAACAGAAGTTTTGTTCTCAATTTTTCCCAACGAAGAATAAAAAATTATAGCGTTTTTTAGATAGGCATTAGGACATGCGCATGCGCCAAGGTCGATATGTACGAAGTCCTACAAAACATGCGTCGATGTGCTCTGTGTGCCACGGTAACCAAGCGACGTTGATAGCTTCAGCGTGATTCTGCGTCTGTGTCTGCTTCCCATCTTATCAATTTATTATTATTATATTACAAAAAGAGCCAATGCCAAAGCCTGTTATGGCTCAGAAATAAGAGTAAAAATTAACAGTACATTCGTGAAAAAAAAAACAACTTAAATATAAAAAAATACATAGTATCCAATTCAATAAAAATAGAACAACAAAATCAATGACAACAAAATCAATGGTAAAGAACAGAGAGCAGCAATCTCAAAAATACCAAAAAAGCAAACAATAGTTCAATTCACTAGGCCTCCATTCCAAGCATCCAGTCTGTTTTTGAACGCATTTATACTCGGTGTAGTGACAACTTCATTCGGGAGCTTGTTCCATTTTTCAAAAACTCTATTCGATAGGAAGAACTGGCGGGGGGTTGTTTTGAAATGTTCTTTCTGCAGTTTTAGTTGGTGCCCCCGCAGGTGGTTTTTATTCAGCTTTAACATGTTGCAAGTATTTGGGGGCAACAGGTGGTGTAACGCAGAATATGATGTGATAAGATCACCTCTCTCACGTCTATCCCCAAATGAGGAAATTCCGAAGAGTCTTAGGCGGGTGTCATAATCGGGTCGAACATTACCGTAGGGGATTCTTGTTGCCCATCTTTGCACATTCTCCAAAGAATCGACGTCGCGCTTTGATTCATAATTTGCAGCAAAATGAGCCGGAATAGGATATTCAAATTCGACAGTCAATCAATTAATGTTTTTGCTAAATTTTCACGGATTTTATTCGTAATATCGACTTATTAATACATTTATTGCAATTTTCCTTCATTTCATTCGTAAAATCGACTTTCATTGTTATTTATAGCTATTAATATAACGAGATTATTATGCGATTTATAATAGTCGAGGACATTGCTAGGTGACGAGGCGAGGCGAGCCGAGTCACCTAGAAATGTCCGAGACGGTTTTAAATCGCTAATAATCGAGTTACATTCAAAGCTTTATCGTATCATTGACAACGGCGATGTGAAAATAAAAGCAACAAGATTTTATGTCATTTCATTTCGGCATTTCAAAAAGTCATTAAAACCATGCAAGTTTTCTATATTCCTGACGATATATTAGCTGCAGCCAACACTATAAGGTTGGACTTGCTTCCGAATAATTCTAAAATCAATTATAAAAAATAATATCGGCAGTCTAGTGAGTGGCGAAACAAAGAACATATTCAAGGTGCAGAAGAAACGGTGTTGCTGGTGTATTTTGCAAAACTCTCTGAGAAATATTCTGCTTCATCCTTATGGCCGAAATATTCCATGTTAGAACTTAAGGAATGTGTGGAAAACGATAAATACGGCGCTTTAATACGTTTCATCAAGAAGAAAAATGTTGGATATACTGCAAAAAAGTCAAAAGTATTTACAAGAGAACAAGTCAACGAATTTTTGTTTTTTGTCCCAGATGAGCAGTTTTTAATGATGAAAGTTGCTTTTTTAATTGGAATTGGAGGAGCCTAACGAACTAATGAATTAGCGAAGATGACCACTACACGGAAGATGACGTTTTAGAGGACAAGCAGACGCTAAAGGCAAAGGTGTATCCATCAAGATTGAAAACTGTCAAAATATTGTTTTATATGTTCATCAAAACTAGTTCTAATATTATTCGGTATCTAACATATTATGCTTTCGTAACTAACGTATTATATTATGGTAACTAATCTATTATGAGTAACTAAGGTTTTATGTAGGTTTTGATGCGTTTATGATCTTAATAATTATTAATAAAGATTCAGTATAAAAATGTCAAAATCTTCAATGATACGATAAATTTATATAATACATTCAAAAAATATTGACGACATGCACATGCGCCGAGGGGTTTTATCATTCCTAGTGCTACGCAGTAGGGTGTCCTTCATTTTTTATGGAACAAATTTGTAAAGCTTTATCTTTTTATTATGCCATATCTGACTCCTATCGTAATCTGTTCTTTTATGCATATAACTTATACAAAATTATTTCGATGTTTCACATCTGACGTTTTCGAGTTGCTTGTACATCAATTAATGAGTACATATAAGGCATTGGCGAATTGGCGATTGACGTGGAGGAGTGGGATCAGAAAGAGAAGGGATGAGAGAACGGAAAGAAAGAGGGAGAAAGAGAAAGGTATACAATATTCGCTTGTGTTAACTAAAAGCGTGACTTTCGTCAGTCTACTTTCGTCACACTTTTAGTCTCGCATATTTTTCAGTTTAGTCTCCTCCAAGCCTGCCGCAAGGAACTTCGTTCTAAAAACGTCAGAATATCGGTGATATTTTATGCTTAAAAGTAATAACCGCCTTATACTATATGAATTTCTCCCAAATGTGCTGAAAATATTAACCACTGCCTTTAGATTTCAAATATAAATGCGATTCGGTTTTTTTTCTTAAGCTTTTCACCAGAATATAAAGAATTATTTTTGACGTACCTAATACGAATAAAATTGGAAGGAATTTTTCATATGAAAGGACCTTGAAGTCCTTATCTTTACAACGACTACAATAACGACGTAGACTGATGTAATAGCGTACCAACTTTTCTTGGAAAATTCCATAGAATGTTTCATGGCGTGGACTATCCATCAACGTTGTATCTTTGAATGAAAAATCTTGTGCGTTTCCTAAATGAATATTTTCGCCTACATTAATTTAATTTTCCCTATATGCTGAATATAATGAAGGTAAACCTGAAACAAAAATTTTCATTACGAATTTCCCATTTATTATCCAGCGGATTATGTTGAATTTCGGTACGAAAATTCGCTGTATACTGTGAACTTTTTGTCGTCGGTTTTCCGGCAATAAATATTACATTTATACGGTGTATAATCAGGTTTCCTCATATTTTCATGCTCCTCATCTGGCAGTTATGATGTGTATTTAACATTTTAATATTTCCACCCTTGAGATTTTCAAATAACAATTGAAATAAATGTTTCTAACGAAATTCTTTCGTTCATTTACGTATACTTCGATTTCCTAAATTATGTAAATTTTTTTTAATTCACTTAGGGAACATACCCAAACTACGTGACCCGTTCAGGGGGGGAGGGGGTTCTTCAAAATACTATGATTGGTCACAGGGGCGGGGATAGGGCTTAGGTTTTTGTCACGTAGTCAATGTCCTCTGGAAACGTGTTCGTTGAACATGATTGAGATAAAAGATAAATGTGAATAAAAGAAAAAAATACTTTTGTTTTAGTAAATTAAGTTTCTGGTACATATGTTTTTTCTTCTTGATAATATTTTTTCAGCTGTAAATTATAGGTATGTACAGGGTAGCCAATTTTCGATGTTTGTATGGAGTATCTCAGTAACTATAGAAGGTAAATGAAAATGGAGGGCGCATACTCAATCTCTTTTGTCGAGACAAATTCACTGGCGAAACCCAAAATTCGCTGTCTTCTTTAGTTTTCCAGTTATAAACAAAAATTTCATTTTTTCACTTTAAGACAAGTGTGCATATCATGGTTGTTTGTGAAATTACTAGATAATAACTTTTACATAATTTAGGCACTTTTTTCTGTATAAAACAGTGGTAGAAATGTATTTTTTCAAATGGGAATAATGGTTGGCTGTGGTTTGGTTGGATCGGATTTTTTCCGAGATATGTCAGGTTGCTATTGATGTGTAAGGTTTTAATAGCAAGAATATTTTAGTTCATTACCTTTTGTGTTTTTATAATGTACCTATTCCATGTAGGCAGGTGACATCTATGACAGAGCTTGTCCATTTCTTTCTATCATAATATCAACTAACTGATTTAATCGTAAAAACAGTTGTGATATTACATCTGAAATATATTTCAATGGCTATCCAGGAAAAAGACAACCTAATAAATCTATGTTCAACTGATTAAAAGAAAATCTAATTAATTGTGAATCATTAAACAAGCCAAGACCAAAATATTAGATATTTACATAATTTTTTTTCATAAGACATTACAATTATAAACAACAATACAAATTACAATAAATGTTCAAACTTATGTTAATTGTGGTTGATACATAAATTACATCTCTTTATAACATTCTGAACTGCATTATGAATATGAATATTTGAAACTGAATTCACAAAGTATAAAATTTACGTGGCTGTCGTGTTTAAACGTATCATATATATCAAGAAAATCATAATAATCAACGGTACTACGAAATTTTGAATCAGTAAATTATTGAGGAATTCATGGACAATCCACCCTTAGGTGAGACACAGTTCAACCATCAGTTCTTCCAACATGATGGTTCACAGCCTCATATTATATAAGTACCGTTTCAGAATTGTTTAATACTAATTTTGGAAATAACTGGATGATGAATAATATTCCAGTGAGGTCGCCACCACAATCACCTGACTTTAACACCACTAGATTTTATCTTTTGAGGATATATAAAAGACAATTATATAAGAAAACTAGTAACAATATAAATAAACATAGACAAAATTTTATTGAATGTGAATTACATTTCAAATATTGATATTATATATATGCATAATGCAGTTTAGAATATTATAAAGATAGGTATGTAATTTATGTATGAACCATAAAGAACATCAGTTCTTCACAACATTTATTGTAATTTGTATTATTTTCTTATATTTGTAATGTCTTATAAAATAAGATGTAAATCTCTAGATTATACAGAAAAAAAGGGCCTTAAAAATGTCTCGTAATTTCACAAACAACCATGATATGCTCATTTGTCTGAAAGTCAAACTTTTGTTTATAACTCCAAAATAAAAGACGATTTTGGTTTTCGCCATTAAATTTGACTCGAAAAAAGAGATCAAACATGCAATCTCCATTTTTTTGTATCTCCTATAGTTACCGAGATACCCCATACAAACATCGAAATTTGCCCACTCTGTAAGCACTCTTATCGTCACACCGCAAGCGTTGTATTAATAAAGACAAATGTGAGCCAAATTATTTTTTTTTAACTTTCTGTCTACAAGAATATGATTAAAAAATATTTATGAATTACTACGTGAAAACTAGAGGGGGAGGGAGGGGGTTTTGGAATATACTACGGATGGTCACCGAGGGGGAGAGGGGGATAAAAAGTTGTAAAAAATAGGTCACGTAGTTTGGGTACGTTCCCTTATTATCGTATTCTATATAAATTCAATAAAGAAAAATTTTATGAATAATAATAGGAAATCTATTTGATTGTGTTGAATAAAATTTTTATTTTGCCTAACAGTGTTTCGTAATATGATGCAATATCTCCGTATTATATTAAATTTGAGTTATTTCTCATTTTGTATACAGGGTGGACGGAAACTCGAACCTTTCATTTTCTCTCTTATTTCAAATGGAACACCCTGTATTTTATAGCACAAATAGAATCTACTACTTATATTACTTTATTGTTTGTCAAGCATTCCCTATACCCAAAGTTAATAAAAACAGAGTTGTTTTGTAATATTTATTGTGAACCATAATGCAATGCTGGAAACCATTACATTTTCTCAGTTAGCGTTGAAATTGATGTGAACGATGAACACTTTGAACATTTAGTTTAATATTACGGTTCAAATTATACTTTTGGTGACTTGTTTTGTTAAAATTAAATTATTTATTAAGATTTATCATTATATAGGATTTTTTGTTACATTCAACGTTTATTGCTTTCACATATAAGGTTAATAATTATGGTTCACAATAAATATTACAAAATAACTCTGTTTTTATTAACTTTGGGTATAGGGAATGCTTGACAAAAAATAAAGTAATATAATAGAAGATTCTATTTGTGCTATAAAATACAGGGTGTTCCATTTGAAATAAGAGAGAAAATGAAAGGTTCGAGTTTCCGTCCACCCTGTACCTATAAAAAATGAGAAATAATTCAAATCTATATATATATATATATATATATATATATATATATATATATATATATATATATATATATATATATATATATATATATATAATACAAGCCGAAAGATTGAATCCAGTCTACAGCAAAAACCATATTTTTTAAATTTCTGAAATTTGGAGGGAAGTTAAGTCTGATCATGTAGATTCCCACTAAGACGAGGTTTTTTAAAACTCCGCCGTTAAGGGGTTGAAAAGGGTAAAACGTGTTTTTTGATGTTTCTCGCAAAATAATGGACTTAGCGATCCCGTTCTTCCACTAAAATGTTAAGTAAAATGAACTCTAGAAAGTAGTTTCTCAGTTTTTTGAAATTCCATCATTTAGGGGTGCAAAAGGGGTAAGTCTGTTTTTTTTATATTGGCTATTTCCGGCAAAATAATCGACTTAGCGATTCCGTTCTTCCACTACAATGTTCCTTATAATTTTATTAAAAAACCATTTTCTGCATTTTTTGATGTTGTATCATTTAGGGGTTGAAAGAGGGTGAAATGTGTTTTTCGTATATTGGCTATTTTTGGCTGATTCTCGCAAAATAATGGACTCAGCGATCCCGCTCTTTCACGAAAATGTTAAGTAAAATTAACTCTAGAAAATGGTTTCTCAGTTTTTTGAAATTCCATCATTTAGGGGTGCAAAAGGGGTAAGTCTGTTTTTTTTATATTGGCTATTTCCGGCAAAATAAATGACTTAGCGATTCCGTTGTTCCACTACAATGTTCCTTATAATTTTATTAAAAAACCATTTTCTGCATTTTTTGATGTTGTATCATTTAGAGGTTGAAAGAGGGTGAAATGTGTTTTTCGTATATTGGCTATTTTTGGCTGAATCTCGCAAAATAATGGACTTAGTGATCCCGCTCTTTCACGAAAATATTAAGTAAAATTAATTTTAGAAAGTAGTTTCTTAGTTTTTTGAAATCCCATCATTTAGGGGTGAAAAAGGAGTGAGTCTGTTTTTTTTATTGGCTATTTCTGGCAAAATAATCGACTTAGCGATTTCATTCGGTCACTAAAATGTTCCTTATAATTATCTTGAAAAACCACTTTCTCCATTTTTTAAAATTCGATCATTCAGGGGTTGAACGGGGGTGGAATAAATTTTTGGTATATTGGCTATAAAGTGTATCTATAGAATTTTTGAAGTATAAAAATAATGATAAGTATTACGTACGATACGCAATATGTACGAAATTTAGAGCATACAAAAAAGTAAATCTTAAATATTTTATTTTATACAAACGTTGTAATCCTTTTTTTTAAACACTATTTTGTATATGAATTATATTTTTTTTGTGCAGACCATTCTTTGAGTTTTCTACTAAACAATTTGTCATAATAGTGTGTTGAAATCACACAATCATTACACAATCATACACAATCATTGTCATAATAGTGTCATACTAGCAATAGTATCTTGGTATATAAAGGTGTTTACAGAACGATTCTGAGGGATTAAAAAAGAAAAAAAATTTTGACAGTATGACACGGGCTATTGGCATCGTGGATTTAACACGACGCCACCCGGTGAGGTAAAGGCCGTAAAGGGATAATATATAAATTTCTTCTCAATACGCGGTGAAAAGTCATAATTCTGTCGACTGACATAATCACTACTGCGCCGCTGTCTGTACGCACGGTATTATGCCTATCGGTATGCTTTATCGAGAAATTTAGGAACGCGGAACGAGTGAACTCAGTAAAACTCGAAACTCGAAAGCCAAGATTCATACGTATACATATATGGATACGCGGGCGAAGCCGCGACGGGTCCCGCTAGTTTAATATAATACGGAGATATTGCATCATATTACGAAACACTGTTAGGCAAAATAAAATTTTTTTCTTCAACGCGCAATTAGCTACAGAGCGTTGATTTACCTACGATTTTCATATAAACGTGTCCATATCTTTTGAAGTACTCTGTATAACATAGCAAAATCTTATATCAAAAGCTTCAAAAAAATGTGAGTAATCCGAATTCGGTATAATATATAGGGGTTCTCATTTAAAAAACCATATGTTTAGTTTGTAACGGAGTTATGCAACACTCTGTATAGTTCGAAATAATTTCAAAATATGGACCTCAAATACCATTTTTGTTGAAAACATTTTTTGATATCTCTTAAAATATCCCAAATACCGAAGTTTGTCGTAAGATTGGTACACCCTGTATATATATATATATATATATATATATATATATATATATATATACCATTCAAAATTTGTGTATACGTTTAATGAAGTGAGTGTCGGTGTTTCCGAGGATATTTTTAAGCTAGTCCTTGAAAAAGGCTTTGTGAAGCCGAAACGTTGGAATAAGGAATGAAGAAATAAATGATTATATAGAAAACATCCATTTTATCTAAGCCACATTCCCAAGAAAAACTCAAAAATTATCACACATATATTTCTGGCTTAAGAATAAATATTTTAATACATATTTACATATATATATATATATATATATATATATATATATATATATATATATATATATATATATATATATATATATATATATATATATATATATATATATATATATATATATATATATATATATATATATATATATATATATATATATATATATATTTGATTGCATTCTGTTTATTGATGAGAGGATTCAGAATTTCAAGTCACATAAAATTATTATTATTTATTATAAAGTTTTTCTGAATTCTATTATTTGATTTTTTGGCTTTTATTGTCACTTTTGGGTAGCTTTTCGCAAGAAAATGATATTGATTTTATACTATCCGATTTTTCATTAAATGTTGATAATTGTTGTACCGAGGAAATCTAGAATGACGAAACATAAATCTTAAATGAAAAAAAAATCTTGTTTGGTTTGGTAAATTGGCTTAAATTACATAGCAGAGTTTCATAATAAAATTGCACAGATCGAAGCGAAGTTGACAACGAAGTGGTCGTAAAATATCGCAATTTCTATCTTCTTTTCCGATGTTCTTATTAGAAACGGTGGCAGAAACGAATCGAATTACATTGTAGGAAACAAGAGACAATGTGACTTTAATAAACACGTTGGAGGTTCAGCCGAAGAGGAAAAGAAATCCTCAAAGAATATATCATGGAAAAATTGGAAGCACTTGAACGAAATATGAATATAATGTTTGTGAAATATAGTTCTTTTATTTTGAAAAAAACACTGAGAAAAAGTTTCACAATCTATTGAAAATTTATCTGATTACAATTCTCAAAAACTCGTTTTAGACATTGACTGGAATGTCAATCCTAGATCTAATTGTTTAACGTTTAAATGCAAAATCGCCATATAAAAATATTAAATTGGCAATATTTCGAAAACTTCAAATTTTAGGTAGAGATAACTTCATAGAAAGTTACCTTCTTTTTAAATGCTAAATACTACAGAATAAGAAAAATGGGGGTTTCCATTTGAAAAAATTGATTTTTGTCAGTTTTCTCAATCTCATTTTAGATCTTTTTTTTCGAACACCCTGTATGATTAGTTATCCAAATTATATACAAAATCTATTGAAGCAAGTCTTTTTCAATAAGGAATCCACCCCAAAGTAAGTAATACGGGGGAGTAAGTAATACGGGAGTCCCGGTGGGACACCCTATATATATATATATATATATATATATATATATATATATACAGGGTGAGTCATTGATATGGGAGGTCAGAGTGCAGTTCGTAAAATTATTTTGCCCTTTACAGGGTGTACCATTTTTACGAAGCAAATTTTAAGATCCTTTTTTTAAATGGCATTCTATAAATTTTTACACATATTTGAATTTGTCCTTTATTGAGATTTGTAAATTCGTTAAGTTTTTGCAAATCGCATCAGCCGTTCAGAAGTTATTTAATTTTTTCTGAAAATTAATGCCTTTGCAGGCATTTTTTTAAAAAATCGCAGGGCACTTAGTTTCTTGATTATCAAGTTGTTATTTGGGCTGTGTCTAAGTAATTGTTCTGGGTATCTTTTGACGGAGAGATAATCGATTTTAATTGTGACATTACCTTACTGTGACACATTGATTTTGGTACACTTTGAAAGGCCATATCTTGATTTTTTCAAATGGCACTATATTTATTTGATTACTTAGTCGCATTGAACATGTCTTTCTTCATCTTTTGTATATTTACGTTTTTTTCCAAAAGTTTATGGTTTAGAAGATAATTCACATTTTCAAAAAAATCAACAAATTTTTTCATCTTTTAAACGAGTGACGTGAAAAACAATTAATTCTGATAACAGACTTTTACTTGTTCATTGTTGTTATCCATGGCCTTCTATTGATTTATGCATTCAATTTCAGAAAATTGTCTTTTATTTGCGCGTTTCTGAGAAAATGTTTATAGTATTATATATTTTTGAAAAGGTAAAAAAAAGACAAATTTTATAGTCTATAAATATACAGGGTATTCCATTTAAAAAAACATAAGTTTGCTTTATAACTCAAAAATAGTAAACATGTAACAAAAATTATCTACACCGATGCATTCTACGGAAAAAAAATCTATAAGAATGTTATATTACATTTTCGATAAGATGAAGGATACCGGCGATACGAAGGGGATCCCAAAATGCAACATTTTCAAAAATGCCCTGTATCTTAAAAACTAAAAGAGTTATTAAGATTATGTTGACGGCATCTTCAGTTTTTCGAAAAAGTAGCACAGTGTCGCGAAAACCGCAACCCTCTATCTTCAAAAATAGCGGAGATACCATTCAAACGTACCCAAAATGGGACACCCTGTACTAAGCTTGTATAATTTGATTTCAGTAATTTCTCATCAAACTTTGAAATTGACGCCCGCAGCAGTTACATTGACGTCTGTTATCAGAATTTATTGTTTTTCATGTCACTCGTTTAAAAGATGAAATAATGTGTTGATTTTTTTGAAAATGTGGATTATCTTCTAAACCATCAACTTTTGGAAAAAAACATAAATATAGAAAAGATAAAGAATGACATATTCAATGGAACTAAGTTATCAAATAAATAGAGTGCCATTTGAAAAAATCAAGATATGGCCTTTCAAAGTGTACCAAAATCAATGTGTCACAGTAAGGTAATGTCACAATTCAAATAGATTATCTCTCCGTCAAAAGATACCCAGAACAATTACTTAGACACAGCCCAAATAACAACTTGATAATCAAGAAACTAAGTGCCCTGCGATTTTTTAAAAAAATGCCTGCAAAGGCATTAATTTTCAGAAAAAATTAAATAACTTCTGAACGGCTGATGCGATTTGCAAGAACTTAACGAATTTACAAATCTCAATAAAGGACAAATTCAAATATGTGTAAAAATTTATAGAATGCCATTTAAAAAAAGGATCTTAAAATTTGCTTCGTAAAAATGGTACACCCTGTAAAGGGCAAAATAATTTTACGAACTGCACTCTGACCTCCCATTTGCAGAACCGTTTGATTCATTTCGATATCATTAACGGTGTAAGTGCAATCAAGCTTTCCCATATCAATGACTCATCCTGTATATAGATATATATATATATATATATATATATATATATATATATATATATATATATATATATATATATATATATATATGTATATATGGAAATACCCCTGTGAAATTTGAAGTTGTGAACCGATTTCAAACACTTTTTCTTTAAATGTCAAGTACTAAAAGTTTATTCCAATTTTCAGGGCATACTACGATATTTTTCCTTAGTCGAATTTCGGGATTTTCCATGAATCCAGTGCAAACTCCCATTTGCCATTAGCATCTGAAGAAGGTGAAGTTCCACCGAAACGTGCGTCATGCGTTATTTCTCATAATAAATGTGTAAATTGTTATTTTCAACCATTGTTTCAATACATTTTAAATATTGCATATTGCCTGGTTTCTTAGCAACTGTCCATAGCAACGCGTGCAATATGAACCATTTGGTGTTCGTTTCCCTTAAGGTGGCTATGATGAGATCGTTGCCACATGATATTTGAAACAAATTGAAACGTCATTGTCATTATAATTACAAATAGATATCACTCGTTTAAGTGTTGTAATTTTGAATGATTTTAATAATATGGAAAGTGAAAGTGTTGCGGAATTAACACCTCCAAGCATAATAGAAGCTTCTAAGGTAAGAACTTTAATACATATGTTATCAAAAACTTCAAAAAAGCTCCAAATACGTCCTTTTTTTTGGATTGAAAGATCGGTGGAAATGCAATTTCGTTTTCCGAAAATGTTTTATTAGCTTATTTTGCCGAATTGGCAAAGAAACTGAAAAGTTCTACTCTGTGGACTCGATAATCAATGCTGAGAACGACTTTCAGCATTAATAATAATGTGGATATTAGTAAATACTTGAAATTAAAAGCATAATTCAAGCGGCATTCAGATGGTTATACATTCAAGAAAGATTTTTACAACTGATGTCGGAAAACTTATAACAGAAACTCCCGATGAAGTAGGTATACTTAGTAACATAAGTTAGTAAGCAATATTTGTGTATAATGAACACAAAATTTAATTTATGAATTTGTATTGCAGTTGTAGAAAAAGTGTAATGTGAAATTCATACGAAATAGTTATTTTGCACTAGAAATATTTGCAAACTTTCATTCTCGTTCAAAATATGCAACATTTCGTGCTCGTTTCATAATATACTATTTCCTATCATATTCAGCAGCATATTTCATCTGGTATTAAAATTTAATACATATTTGGGCAAACCTTCCAAAAACCTGATATTATTCCTTCATAAAAAATGTTTTTTATGAAACCAACAATAGCATTGGAAAGTTGATTGAAAACAACAAATCAAAACTCCATAAAGATGAACGTATTGTTGTGTATAGACTGAACTGTAACGATTGTGAAAAATTCTATATAGAACGTACAATTAGAAATTTCAAAACTCGAATACACGAACACCAAAGTAGCTATATTAAGCAGAAATATGACTCTGATTATGCGTGCCATCTTATTCAAGAAAACCATACCTTTAATCACAATTATAAAATATTACAGTTAGAAAATAGTCTCCACAGAACTAACTGTTGGGAATCCCTATACATCAATAAATATAAAAATTCCGGAAACCTAGTTAACGACCAGATTGAAGTAAACCCTTCTCCTCTTCTTAATCTGTTCAATGTACCTACCAATAACTCTGAATGAATTGCTTATTATTATTTATTTTCTCTAGGAATCCCTCTGTTATTTTTCGTATAAATAGATTGTGAACAAAACTAAATTTGAATTTACTACGTTTATTATCACAAAATATTTTGAAACATTTTAACACTGCGATTGCAATTTCGGTCACTAGACCATCATCGGGCAGATTGAGTTAAGAACTGAATACAGAATTAAGTATAGATTTGCGCTTACGGGTGGGAAAGAATTATTGCAGGTACCTAAATAAACAAGAGGGACAAATTTCAAGAAGGGCTAATCGAGTGAATTTCCCAAATTGGTACAATACAATGTTCTTAGAAAGGTCGTTATTGTTTGAATACACTAAATATAGGAGAAGATATCAAGTCAATCTGGTCGTTCAGCAAGATATCTTTTGCATTATGATTGAGTTTAAAAATTTCTAATGATTCTAAGTAAGTAAGTTTGGTTCCTTTTGGTAATTTGTGCATGATTTGAAAATTATCTATTTGTAGAAATGGGTGATGTGTCACGGCAATGATTTGAAAACGTTGAATCCGTTTTATTTTTCAAAAAAGATTGTTGGTGTTCTTTAAATCTTGTCTTGAACGATCGACCAGTCTGACCTATATATACTCCTTTACATACAGGACAAATCAACTTATAAACTCCTGAACTTTCAAATTTTGAAGTGATATCTTTGGCATTGAATAAAAATCCTGAGAGTTTTGTCTTAGGTTTGAAAGCAATTTTAATATTACATTTAGGTATGACATTAGCAACTTTTTCTGTTAGAGGACCAAAATATGTTAAAGATGTGAATTTTTCCGATTTTTCTACTTTTGATTGAGGGTATATACTGTTGTACACTAGTTGACTACGTTTCTTGTTTATCATTTTATTTATCAAACTTGTATGAAAACCATTATTTGAAGCAATTATTTTTATAGTCGAAATTTCTTTTGCTTAATTTGTTACGGATAATGGAATTGAAAACGCTCTGTGGATCATTGAATTAAAAGCTGAATGTTTATGGGAAAGAGGATGATTTGAATCCGACGGAATACATATATCCGTGAAAGTTGGTTTTCTATATATATCGAAACTCAAAGTATTATTATTATGAAAGATAGTTAAATCCAAGAAGTTTATTTGTCGATCCAATTCTTTTTCAATTTTGAACTTCATATTTGGGTGAATGCTATTAATATAATTCAAAAACTGATCTAATTGTCTCGCGGTGCCCTCAAAACAAGCAATTACATTATCAACGTATCTATGTGATGCTTTTGTAGAATTGAATATTATGTTGTCTATATGTGACATGAAAATGTCTGTTACAAATCATGCACAAATTACCGAAAGGAACCAAACTTACTTACTTAGAATCATTAGAAATTTTCTAAATGAATCATAATGCAAAAGATATCTTGCTGAACGACCAGATTGACTTGATATCTTCTCCTATATTTAGTGTATTCAAACAATAACGACCTTTCTAAGAACATTGTATTGTACCAATTTGGGAAATTCACTCGAATTATTGCAGGTACCTAAATAGACAAGAAGAATATATTTCAAGAAGGGCTACCTTCTTGAAATATATTCTTCTTCTCTATTTAGGTACCTGCAATAATTCTTTCCCACCCGTAAGCGCAAATCTATACTTAATTCTGTATTCAGTTCTTAACTCAATCTGCCCGATGATGGTCTAGTGACCGAAATTGCAATCGCAGTGTTAAAAGTTTTCAAAATATTTTGTGAAAAATAAAATCAAATCAATTGGAGACAAAGAAAACAAACCTGAAAAATAATACAAGCTACATCCGAAAACAAAATTTTTTTAACCTAGATTTAAATTGCTTGACAGTTTTCGAAGCTTTGTTCATTATAGGAAGGTTGTTGTACCATCTGACACCCATTACATCTATTGACTTGTTCAGATTGGTGGTATTGAAATGGTCAATAAACAAATGATCCCCTTCTCTTGAATTATAATTTATCATATCTCCCCTTGTAATGAAATAATCTGAAAAACATTCTGGTGCCAGACCGTTTAAAATTTTGAAAATTAAAATTAAATTTGCTTCTTCTACCATTTGTTTGACATTCAAAAATTTTAACTTTTTTAACATATCATTAACTCTAGTATAAATGCTACAACCCAACAAAATTCTCATAGCCTTATTTTGCAGTATTTGAAGTTTATTTATATTCTCGTTATTACAGAAAATTAATAAAGACATGCAATAGGTGAATTGGGGGTAAATTATTGTATTGTATACAACTCTTCTAGTCCAATGGGACAGTTTTTTCGATATTCTTTTGAAGTATCCAATTTTTTTCCCCAGTTTCCTACACATGTACCCTATATGCTCCTGCAAATTTAATTGAGAGTTCAACTGAATCCCTGAGTAACTAGTTACATCAATTTGCTCAATGGGTTCAGAATTCATTTCTACTTTCAAATTTGCTTGTTTAAAGAGGCTACATCTATATCTAGTTCCAAATATCATACTCTTGGTTTTTGTAGAATTTAACTTAAGTTTTTTAAACTTCAACCATTCATTTAAAATACCCAACTCTTCATTCATAGTTCGAACAAGCTCTTCCATATTGTCACCAGATACTGAAATTACTGTGTCATCCGCATATAAACTAACATTACATTTTGCTATATATCTACAAATGTCATTAATGTAGAGAATATGTTATGACGAAACGCGTTTACTCAATAGATTTTTATTTCAACCTGTGAAAAGTTAGTTTTATTTCTTAATAAAGTCATGAATATGACTCTTAACTCAATCTGCCCGATGATGGTCTAGTGACCGAAATTGCAATCGCAGTGTTATATTTTTCAAAATATTTTGTGATAATAAACGTAGTAAATTCAAATTTAGTTTTGTTAATCATGAATATGAGCTTTCAACAAGTGAATGCATATTCAATCCAATAAAAAATTTTATCTTTTCCGTATTTCAGAATCCTTATCATTTTCGATCTTACGAGGTAAATCGTTGAACTTGAGAATGACATTGAACCTTGAAATTTCACTGATATATAATATAAGTTATTCTGAATAAGTTCTTGGGAGGTAGCCAGAAACCATTACGTTCTTTCATCCCTCCCTATCGTACAATTCAAGTGGAAGAACAGGATGTGAATGGAATTGAATTATTTCTCAGCTCGCCTTGCAACATAGATTTATGTGTTTGTTCAACGGGGAAATTATCAGCGTTTTGCTTTTTGGAAGTTTTCGAGGAATTATAGACAATGCACAAGTGAAACAATGATGAAGTGATGTCTAGACATTGTCGAAGAACTGAGATATTAGATGAGCAACAAATATTGATAATAATAACAGTTAAATATTGAATTAGAGGTTTGGAAGACTAAAAATTCATGGTAATGATTGACATATGGGTGCATCAGAACAACAGTGGTTCAAGTCCAAAATTTTGATTTTCTTTTTTATTCTCGATTCAGTACCTTCAATACGGTTCCTTTTCAGAGCAACAAAGATCCAAGTCCACTCCTCAATAGTTGCCTTTAAAATGCCACTAGATCGGTATTGCTGTGAATTAAAAATGAAAATGTTCAGAGCAAAGGTGACTCAAGTCCTATTTTTTCTGTCAGGACACGTATTGCTTCAATTAGTGGATGTGACTCTCAGAATTCAGTTAATCAACTGAAGATTCAAGTCGTCAAATTCAAACGTGGACAACCATTTTCTTTATTATTTAGAAAAAATGTCTCAAATTTTATGGACTTTCGAGATATTTCCTTAATAAAGAAGTGCGTTGGAAAGAAATTCACATCTTTAGCAGCGGTAAAGCGTACATGCAACGACGAGCCATAGCTTTAGTAAAGAAGAACGATAAAAAATCGCTTCTACCTTTTATACCACCTATTTTTCATCAATTTCCTAAAAAATCTTCCTGTTAAATTAATACAAGAACATCCTCCCAAGATGACCAGGATCAGAATCATCAGTTGTTGAGTGATGAAGAGTTTAACAACGAATACCAATTCGACGAATAGATTAGCTAGTTTTTTTAATATTCATTGTTTTTTGATATAAATTTTATTTTACTTACTTGTTTCAGTCTAAAAACATCTGTGGAATCCTAATACACGCACGAAATATTTGAATTCTTAACTCTACAATTAAAATTTATTTTCTGTAAAATTGTAAAAGAATATTTTCAGAGCAAGTAAGATAAATAAAATGAAACATGTTAGCTAAATTCAGTTTTATTCTTGTGACTTGGATTAAACAATGCACCTTAATATGAATTCGTTCAGTGCAACACTGATCTAAGTCCATTTTTTTTCTTAATTGATTGATTAGTAAGATGTTTTTAAATTTATTATTCTTGAAGTATAAGAGAAATAAAATTTAATATATCACTAAAAAGAATCTAATGAATCCAATTCGAAATAAATAACAAGAAATTCCTATAAACACAAACGCATATATCTTAATTAAACAAAACTTTGTGAAATGGACTTGGACCACTGTTGTTCTCATACACCCATATAATGCATGAATTGGTGGAAATATTGTAAGTAATATTTCCATGTACAGGGTATGCAAGTTGAAATTTTCACTTCGTTTGATATGAAAAATAAGTCGAGTAGCGCAAAATTTCAAAAACAACAAAATAAGCAATCTCTCTTTGCGAATAAAAAAAATGAAGGACACCCTACTGCGTAGCAGTAGCAATGATAAAACCCCTCGGCGCATGTGCATGTCGTCAATATTTTTTTGAATGTATTATATAAATTAAATAACAATGAAAGTCGATTTTACGAATGAAATGAAGGAAAATTGTAATAAATGTATTAATAAGTCGATATTACGAATAAAATGCGTGAAAATTTAGCAAAAAAATTCATTGATTGACTGTCGAATTTGAATATCCTATTCCGGCTCATTTTGCTGCAAATTATGAATCAAATTGATAATATGGGAAGCAGACACAGACGCAGAATCAAGCTGAAGCTATTTGGTTACCGTGGCACACAGAGCACTTCGACGCATGTTTTGTAGGACTTCGTACATATCGACCTTGGCGCATGCGCATGTCGTAATGCCTGTATAAAAAACGCTATAATTTTTTAGTCTTCGTTGGGAAAAATTGAGAACAAAACTTCTTTCATGAAATCATATGTATTTTATCGATATCCGTTGGAATTTTTAAAATCGGACCAGATCCCAACTTTTTGTAGTGAGACTTTAGCTTCGCCTTGGGGTAAAAACGCTATATTTTTTTATTCTTCGTTGGAAAAAATTGGGAATTAAAATTCCCTAATGAAATCATATGTGTTTTATCGATATCCGTTGGAATTTTTAAAATCGGGCCTGTTCCCAACATTTTGTCGTGAGACTAAACTAAAAAAACTAAAAAAAAAACCCCTTTAGCTTCGCCTCGGGGTAAAAATTATACCTTCAAAGAGTACTTACCTAACATCAGTTCAATTCACGTACTTATTTTAATAATTCTTACTTCATTGGGGGGAGGGGTATGTGGTAGCGCAAAAACTCTTCAAATATCTGCTTTTTAACTCCGTATAAGAGACCAAGAAGGCTATATTTTGGATATGTTGTTTATAAATAATTTATTTTTCACTTGTATATAATATGTTTATTTAACCTTGGATA
>JARQZK010002194.1:737500-806022 GCA_030704885.1 Cynegetis impunctata | reverse complement strand
CATTTCAGAAAGGCGAATCTGTTACTAAACGTAAGTTTTCTGAAAAGACAGATAAAATTTATAAACGGACAATTAAATTAACATATGCTTTCCGTGAAAACGTTGAAAATTATACTTATGGTGCTGTTTTCAACTTAGGACACGTCAGTTTGGAAACTGCGGGGTCTTGAATTATACTTCTGTATTGTATTTTTATGATTTGCGCTCGAATAGGTACTTGGTTTGTTTATCTGATGGGATATCTATCGGATGGTAACATAAAGCTATTTGGGCTTTAGATCATGTTATCTAGTTTATAGTAAACAAATAGCACCATCTTTTCAGATATAATTCCATGGTTTTTGTCATATTTCCGCCGAAAGTAGTAGACTATAGCAGGTCAGGTACGACAACACTATTAGATCAGTTCAAAATTTTTTCTTTTCTGATATATATATATATATATATATATATATATATATATATATATATATATATATATATATATATATATATATATATATATATATATATATATATATATATATACAGCGTGTTTACGTAAATAAGATGTATACGGAAAACTGTTTCATTATTAGTTTTATCAAAAAAATGTTTTCTATATAAAAAGTTCTGCATGTTCTGAAAAGCAAAATTCAACCATCAGATGTTTGATAATATCAGTCGTATACGAGGCTTCGCCAAAAAAAATATTTCTGATCAAGAGTAAATTACCTTCATTTTTGACAATATCGAAAATTTTCATAATAAGAAGATTGAAAATCATACTCAAATATTCAATATTATTCATTAACAATAAAAAAACTTTTTGAAAAATTTTTTCGACCACGTCGTAGGTACGACTGAAAAAATTTACTGTCTGATGTTTGAATTTTGTGTTTTAGAACATGAGAGTTTTTTATAAGGAATAAATTTTTTCGATAAATCTAATAATAAAAAAATGACGTAGGCACACCATATTATATTATACATTGTGTCTACATGAGTTGGCTTCATATGGAAAACTTTTGTATTATTAGTTTTATCAAAAAAAATGTATTCTTCATAAAAAGTTTTGCGTATTCTTAAACCCAAAATTTGGTTAAATTTCTCCAACTGTTGTTATTTTTACTTAGATATTTTTTGTTTGCCAATAGATATATTTTTTCCGGTACATATTGGCATCTACAAGGGCTCCCATCAAACCAACTGAGCTTAAATTTGGCACCTGGAGTGGTTTTCTAAACAGAACAAAACTATCAAAGCTTGGGTGAATTTTTCTGCTGCCATTTTTACGTAGATATTTTTTGTTTTTTCGTGGTGTTTGAAAATTTGCTCAACTCTTCAGTTTCTGCTGATTGAGTTGAATGGTTGAAATTTAGTAAGTAGACTGAGTTCATGTTGAGTTACGATCTTTTGTGGGCTTCAGCTCGTTTCCTCAACCGCGCTACAATTCACGCAGACTATGCTATTCGAATCACATCTCGACCAGCTCTGCTATCAGTATGCGATTTTTTTTTTTGGATGAAATGAATTATTTTCTGATATTTGTTAAGGTTTGCTTGGAAGGCATGGTTCTTCCGTATGCAATGCAGTTCGTGTTTTCTTTTTTCAATGAATTAAATTATTTTTTGATTTTTATTTACCATCTAAGGGGCCATCCAATCATTACGTCAGAGAATTTTGGCGATTTTTCCACCCCCTCTTCCCCTTTGGTGAGATTTCGTGAAATTTTGTTCTACCTCTTTCCCCTTCCTGAATCTCACGTGAGATTTTTTTTAAATGCGTATTTTTTATGTTAATGAGTTAATCTGTGCTTGATATTATTAGATTCATCTAAAGATACAATTTTCTTATAACTTCTTTCATTTAAGACTAGTGTTTGAGATTTTTAATGATGTAGCATAAAACCACAATGAGATTCAACAATAAAATACTTGAATAGTAATAGTAAAAATTTATTTATAGTTAATTAATTCATTCATCAGTACATAATTGAACCGCGATGAATATTATTATGTATGATTTAACAATATTTTTGCCCAGAAACATTTTCCTTAATTTAACCCAGTTTTCTCGCAATTTTATACTGTTTCTTGCGAAAAAAATAACGTGATATTTGCTCGACCCCCTCCTCCATATGAGATTCAGTGAGATTTTGCTCGACCGCCTCCCCCCTAAACATCTCACGTTATTAATGGATGCCCCCTTATTCCATTCCAAACGCATCTCGAAGCGATGCACTTCGTGCGAAAAAACGGTCTCTTTGACGGAGCTCTGCTGCTCACGATTGTTTTGCTTGATACCTATAGAATTGATTAACTTTATATATACCTACCATATGGTAGTTGATCATTATGAAAATATTGAAAAATTAAATTTACTATGTTTAGTATCATGAAAATAAAGTGTTATTATAAATATATCTAGTGAAATTGATTCAAACACACGTTCATCTTCAGCACATATAATGAACCAAATAAAATTGGACTAAATACAGAAAATAAATGTGTTCTGCTCAGATGTGTTCACGGGGATTACCAAAATTCTATTTGGCATTAGCGATATTGATGAACTATTTATTTTATGCAAATTCATTTCAAATAATCATAAATAAAAATATTTTTCGTCAATTTCCACACAATATCTTTAAAATATAATGAACAATCGGTTTCGACTATCACATAATTATCAAGTAAATGTAGACATATCAGGTAAAAACTATTCATATCTAACTCTTAAAGATTTGGGAGTGGAGAGGAGTTGAGGTCTAATCGGTTAGTTATGTAGGTGGAGTTCTGGGTTTTTTCCAAGCTTGTAAATTCCAAACTTTCCAACAGATCCATTGAGATTCCTTTATTACAAATATGTAGGATTTCCTATTCTGATTTTATGCCTTGAAGTTTAAATGTGTTCGAATATCGCAGATTTACTATAGGAAGAAATATGTTCTTTAAACATTAGCCGTTGGGCATTCACTATATTCAGTTCTAAAACCCCAGATTTTTTATATTTGTCTGTTTTTATATAGCATTAAATAAAAATTGCTTACGTTCAATCCACTTGATGAGGATTTTGTAGTATTAAATTTTGAAAAGTAGTTGCTAATTTTATTCGATAATTGGCCAATATAACTTATACTAGCATATCTTCTTTCTGGGTTTTCCATTATGGAGTATAGTAACCGGGAAGTTTGTTTCTGCTCTTTACTATTCATAATTCGGTTTGAGAAATGTATAGAAATATTGTTATTTGAAGCTATTTGTTTTATTGTACTAATTGCTATAGTGAAGTCTTTATCTGATACATAATTTGTGATTTATATATAAGATGTAATGGCAGAACTATAGATTGACTTTATAAGAAATATACCTTAGTTCTAGTTGTAGTACTTAGTAGTAGTACATGATATTATCTCTATCTTTTTCATGCACTTGATAACTATAATGCGTAGGTTTTTTTTATATTCTTAACAAAAGCCCATAAAAGAAGGTAATAATTTCATCACTTCTTTTTCCTAGCAGTAGTTTTAAATATAAGTTCTGATGTGGTGCATATAGACCAGTAGGTCAGTGTCAAAGACGTTAAGAGTGTTGTTGTATTTGATATTAGATTGTAAACATAGTGAAAGTGCTTAGCTGTCCAAGGTTGGAACGATGATGTTATGCATAGACTTGTATATAAACAGGTGCATAACATAATATCGAGAGTTCTCATATAGATCAGATAGACTTACACACTCATCACGCTGCCCGAGGGTTTAGCGAGAGTTCTTAAGTCTACTATGAATAAAGACTAAGTACATGATGAACCTATGTATTATTTCGTAACCAGGATCAGTCACTACACTGATATGGTGCACCATCCTCCACGTGAAGAAGTATGATCACTACTGAATTCGAACGTTACGATTAACATTTCGTGACTTTATCAGTCTACGCACTAGTTGCACCTAACCTCTCATGATTAAATCGTTGAAATGAATTAGGTTAAAGTTGGATAAGAAAAAAATTTTTAATTTATTCTTAACAGATTCTTGAATACAAATGAATGTTAGAACGTGGACTAAGACAACATAACTTCAATAATAAGTAGAAAATTATGTCAAAGTCTCAAATCTATTTATCCATCAATAACGGTATTCCTCCGTTCCATCTGAAAGGACATCTTACAACCCCACAATCTTAAACTAGAAAAAGATTCCACAACCCTACGATTCTAAATGATATTTCGAAGTACAAACATATGAGGTACGTATACACAAAATCCTGAAATGTATGTCAGTCCCATTCACAACTCGCTCTTTATATGTAAGTTCTCAACTGAAGGTTGTGAAGTATTATTTTCTATTATTGTCGCGGCTTGAGCTGTGAAGATAAGTGCCCTTCACTCCTATATTCCAGATACTTCAACCCTCAACTGGGTCGTAAATGTAAACAAAAGAACACGAAACGCGAAACCCTAGCATCACACCCTTGATGCAGAGCTGTTGGGCATAGAGATGCTTTGTTATGTGGTAAAATGCTTTGAATAGGCAGGTCCGGCCTCTGACTACCTGCTGAATGGTTGTTTGAATGCAATTTTCACAATCTTTCCAGATAAGTATCAATACTCAAGAGAATTATGAGTACACCCAAAAGAACTCAAACGATGCCATAAGCGTTTACTTTTCTTAATACAATTTTCCATTTCTTTGAAAAAAAAAATATCTTTCATAATTTGAAGTTCTTAAGCGGTAGGATAAAAGTTGAGACATCGAAGTAAAAGTTTCTGATATATCAATCGAAAAGACTGCATGACATAAGAGGACTGTGAAACTTACTTTGCAGGAAGTAGAAAATATAAGCTTTCTTTTAAAATTACATAGATGAAATGACGTTCCAATAGAATTCAACGATATATGTAAAAATGTGAAAATAAGAAGCTGTAGACGTTGAAAATAAATCAATTTCATCTACAGGTCGGACAAGAATTGTGAAAGATGGTTAATATTTTGTAATATTTAAAAACATTCTCTGAGTAGTATAATCACAACGATATTTTAGAAAAATTTTACATTATTTTGAGTAATAAGCTAAACTCCAAATGAATCATTTAAACCTCAAACAGAAGTCTATTAATTTGCAAGTTGAAAAAACTCGTGAGCAGCAGAACCCTATCATCTAGGTCGTACGTTTCCCTTCGTTTCGTTCTTTTTTACATACAAATTATCAACCCCTAATTAAATTTGAAATTACTTTGGAGGTCAAAAAGACCTTGAAATTCACGAAAAAACATGAAATATCTACATTAAAATAGCGTTAGTTGAGGAAAATTAATGAAACCTCCGAATGATGTTTTCAACCCTTCACCGGAATCAGTAGAAGCCATGGAGGTGCGCAACTTCCCAAATACCCCTAATGTAGTTTCATATCAATCACTACTAAGATTAAGTGCACGAATTAAGTTTATAATTAATTAATATCTTCATAATAATTGAGGAGGTCCGTGCAATAAGGGCTTCTAGGCCTATAAGCCCTTCTTGCAGGGAATGCGGAAATAGATCCGCCATGATGTTTTCTACACAGGTACCAAGTTTCAGAAAGAAATTCCCACTTGATTTGATGGTACAGTTGGTGTTTGTGTCAGCTGTTATACGCCCTTTTTGTGAGGAACGTCAGCTGTCTTCAGTTTCAGTTTAGTGGTTATGTTTTTTTTTATTTGGCTTGATTTCATACCGATCTTTTTCTAGTTTTTAGTTATTATTCTAATTAGTTGGTAGACAGAGACTGAAAATGAGTGACGTGAAAAGTGTGGTGGCTGAGATGAGAGATGGTGCGAAATACAAAAGAATGAATCCTGAAGAATGGAAAAGAGCGCAGTCAAAGCGGAAGAGAATAGCTGGTGTAAGCTACACGTCTCAAAACACAGGTAAAGCTGTCAAAGGGAAGGATTTCGTGGTTGTGAAGGAGTGTTGCTCCAAAGATTGTCACTTGAAGTTCGAGAGACGAGAACAAAAAGAGCTATTCGATCTGTTCTATGGCATGCAGTCAAAAGAGTCGCAAGACACGTTTCTGTCGAGCTGTCTTAACAAATCCCTAACTTCTTCGGCTAGGATTATTGCAAACCCTAAAAAGAACCGTCTTATCTCTTGGAAATACTCCATAAAAGTGAAGGATGAAGACATTGAAACTTGCAGATCTTTTATCTTGAAGGTTTTGCAAATATCCGAAAAACGTATGCGCATTGTTCAGGGCAACGATGTCAGTGGAGATTCTTTCAGTGAAAAACGAGGTACCCACGGGAACCAGAGAAAGTTGGATGATGACGTTTACCAGCTTGCACTGACACATCTCCAGAGTATACCTCACCGCAAGAGCCACTACACTTCAGGGAACCCTTCTAACAGGCTATATTTTGATAATCCGAGTTTGACTGCCAAACTGATCTTCAGCCAATTTCAGAAGTACTACCACCTGCAAACAGGGAAGCCTCTTAAAATGCAATTAAAAACCTACAGAAACTTCTTTTCTCAGACGAATTTTACCACCAAGAAACCAAAAACCGACACCTGCGACTTCTGTTGTGCGAGCGAGCAAAAACTAAAGAAGTTTCCAGACGATCGCAAAACCAAAGTGGATCTCGAACTTCACCAGAGAAAAGCAAGGGCTCATAATGCGTTGGAAAAAAAACATATCCAAGAAGCCAAGGAAAGTGACGAAATCCTTGTGTGTGAGTTTGACTACGCGCAAAATCTCCCCTTACCGAAGCTGACGATCTCTAAGCAATTTTATAAATGATTACTATGGTTATATGTTTTCAACGTTCACTGCCATAACGATGACACTTCGGTAATATATACTTTTCTGGAGTCAACAGAAGAAGACTGCTGCTTTCCCCCACCTCAAGAAGATTGTCCTTCTTTCAGATGCCGCCGGGGGGCAGAATAAGAACAACACCATGATGATGTTTTGCTCATACGTTGCAAGTGTATTTTCCATCCAAGTGCTACAACTATTCCCGGTTCGTGGGCACTCTTTTGGGCAGTGCGACCGTAACTTTGGCCTTGTAAGGTCAAAGCTTCGAGGAAAGGAGGTCATTGAGACTCCCGAGCCTTATTATGAAACAATAAAAACTGCTCGGGAACGCCCATCGCCTTTCATGCTCATAAATGATACCTCAATGATGTATGACTGGGACACGGCATTGGCTGGATTTTTCGACAAAAGCCCTACAACCAAAGGCATGAAATTCGGTATTCAGCAGTTTTGCCAGCTTCTGTACAGCTCTGCAGGAACTGTTGCAGCTTCAAAAAGTTACTTCGAGGCGTTCCAACCTTTTCGATTTATGAAATCTAAGCCCCACGACATTATCTTGGAGCGATCGAGAAAAGTTCCTTTTAAAACAGGAAAACATGGAGAGGGAAAAGTTAAAGATATCAGAGATTTGTACAGTTATTTGGAAAACCCCAGCATCGACTTCTTCGAGGCTCTTTTTGTGGAGAATACAATGCCTTCGCCCGAAATCGGATTGACGATAAGAGATGATGAACCAAGGAACAATGAATCTGAAGGTGCTGATGAAAACAACACGAACAACATACTGAATGACTTCTTCGCAGATTCTGACGCTGAAGATACGGAAGATGAATGATGGGACTCTGTGATAATTTATTTTTATGTAAATGTTCAGTTAATTTTATTTAAAAAGATATGTAAAAGCATAGTATTTTGCTATAATGTTCTTGCTACCTACCATATATTTTATGAAAATCTCATTTTTTACGCATCAAGTATTTTTATATGTGTTAACCTATTGGTGATATTAAAAAATAAATTTTGTTTCATTTTGAAAAACATTATTTTTTCTCTTCATTTTCCTTTTTTCCTAGAAAATCAATTTTCAAAGCCCATAAGCCTTTCTTGGGGGGAAGAGGTTGAGAGGCGATTTTTCTTTCCCCATAAGAAGGGCTTATAATCTGTTCGCATAATACACATATGTTCTCCGATTCAGTTATTTTTGTGTTGAATTAGCTTATTGAAGTTTGGAGTAGAAGAATAGGACATTTGATGGGAAAAGGTTTGGACAGAAAATAGAATGTACACATTACAGGGTGTAGTTGGAAAAACTTGGAAGCAGATTTTCTCAGAACGCTGTTTTTGACTTTAAGCCCTTATTGCACGGACCTCCTCAATTGATAATGAATGAAGCATTCGCAACTGATCCGAAATTAGTTCATAACCAATTGAGGATTGGCATAATACACATGTTCGATTCCGAACCGGTTCAGAATTATTTTCATAGACCCTATCGATTTTGAAACTAGTTCAGCAAAATGTCAAGTTACGGTAGTTCTCATCAAATGTGACTTGCGCAGTAACGATTGTTCCAGCTTGATCCCTAGGACTGCTGTAACCAATTCAGAATCCAATCAGAAACTAGTTGGAGTTGTCCGCAAGCGCAGAACTGGAATTAAAAATTCAAAATTCTGTGATCAGAATGCGGGTAGTTCCAAATCAATTACCGCGAATAAAGCTATTAAAATTGGAGCAAATAGCTTATGCAAGAATCCTGTACTATTTGCTCGCTTAAATTTTTTAATTTAAAAGCCTGGCAGCCATATTCTTGAACGGATTTTTGCAGTCAACCCTATACTACTGAATTCGCAGTAAAATTACCTTAATTTTAATATATATTTCGTTTGGCAAGCACGTCGGTGAATTTTGATGAAAAAATTACTTTTTGTAATTTTCACTAATTATAGCCATGAACAGTTTTTTTTACGGCAACCTTGTCGGTATGTGTTCAGAAACATATTTTATTTGATAAAAAATTATTTGTATTCGGCAGGCAGATGAGTGAAGGTCGACCTTACTTGGGATCTTGGACTATGATGTTTTATTTTTTAAGTTTAGCTATGGTGATGCCATCGAAATGTCCTAACCAGTCTTGGCATTTTTATCTTGATTATGTCTAGCATTACATATGTCAAAAATACACTGGAATAAATCTATATTACTTTTTCGTGTTAGGTTTACCTTAAAAAAAAACATTTTGGTCAATCTAGTATCTATGTAGAAATGAAATTAATATTCAATTAATTATCTAGATATCCATTAATTGAAACAAACATAATGTACGTTTGATTATTTCTTTCGTATAATTTTTAACCAATTAGAACAATCAATTTAGTAAAATTTTGATGTTTATCAATAACTGTTCAAAAATAACTCGATTTCGAGATTTTCACTTATTTACCTCAATAAATAGTCGTATCAAATACAATGCGTACTTCAAAATGAATACAGTTATACATCTCAAACTTCCTGCATAATTAAAAATCGTGTCAATTTGACAGAATAATCCTTCCGCTTCGCGGTCGGATTATTTAGACTGTCACACTGACACTCTGATTATTTTGAAGTACTTATAGTATTACTACTTATAATAGGCCGTTGATTTTATATCTACATTTTTTTGTATATATATATATATAATATATATATATATATATATATATATATATATATATATATATATATATATATATATATATATATATATATATATATATACATTTTTTTTATATTTACATTTTATACTAAATGATTTTTTTAAGGTTAACACGAAAAAGTAATATAGAATTATTCCTGTGTATTTTTGTAATTTTATGTAGTGGTAGACCTAATCAAGATTCAAAATGCCGAGACCGGTAAGTATATTTTGATGGCATCACCATAGCTTCACCTGTAAAATAAAACATTATTTTTGCTGTAATTGTTGCTTTATCTGGGTAGATGTATAATTGTTAGTTCTGACTAATTTCCTTTATTATTCTTAATCTTTTTCAAACTCATATGTATAATAGTTTTGAAATAAATTAATTGTTTTTTTTTACTTCCGTGTGAGAGGAAAAATCATTTATAGACTACCCTGAGAGTATCCCGCACGCATTCTCAGGTTGTGCGGGACTCCGGATGTTACTGGTTACTCACTAAAAAACTTCTCAAACATTCCTTGGAGTAGTTCTTCGTCCTACCCTTACAGCGTCCCTTAACAAAAGAGATGAGCTGTAAGTGGCCTCTATAGTTCATGGGACCTGATGACTCGAAGTGACCCGAGCAACACTGCTTTCTGCATTCTGCGCGTCAATATATCGGCTAGAGATCTGCTTGTCGGAAAAATTTTCAATTCTGTCACATAGTTAGCTCTCATTCCTCCTAGACAACCTATGATTAGTACGACCGTCCTAACTTTATGCCCTGGGTATAGTATCCTCAGCTCGAACATAAAATCTCTGTATATTTCCCTTTTCTGTTCTTCTTTCATCACCACATTATTTTCGGCAGGGAATAAAAAATCTAAAACGAACAACGTTTGTTATTATTATTATTATTATTTCGGTTTTTGGCTGAATTCCGTTTTTCCTTGAATGCCCGACATATGCCAAAATTCGAGGTTAAAGGTGGGCAAACCGGCGACATTCACTTACGTTGCCACGATCGCCCTCAGGCATAGAATGAAAAACTATATTTGTTTCAATTGAGTTTTTCTAGATTTTTGACAATAAGTCTTAAACCGCTAGAGATAAGTATCCTATTATTACTTTTAGTAGAGAAATTTGTTCTTATTTTGAATGCTGTTATAAAATATTCAAGAGAACATTATTTTGTGCATGAGATACCTAGATTCTCATAATTTATTATGTTGAACTAACCTACTTTGATTCTCTAACAAAAATTTCAGGGCTCTGAAATTTCTGTTAGTATCATATGCTATATAAAAAAGTTTCAAAATATTTCACAGAATTCAAAAATGTTAAAATAAACATGGTGTGCTATTTAAAATAACATAGTTAGAATAAGTTACTCGTCAATCTGGCAACGTTGCAATGATAATAATATTTTTCAAGTGCAGATCAAAATCTCCTAAGCGCACAGCCCGTATTTCAATTCGTTAACTTTTTTCGTTCTCTAGATACTTCTTATAGGCCATCGAGTTTGGGGAACCCTATATATATATATATATATATATATATATATATATATATATATATATATATATATATATATATATATATATATATATATATATATATATATATATATATATATATATATATATATAAATATATATATATATATATATATATATATTTTATATATATATATATATATATATATATATATATATATATATATATATATATATATATATATATATATATATATATATATATATATATATATATATATATATATATATTATATATATATATATATATATATATATATATATATATATATATATAATATATATATATATATATATATATATATATATATATATATATATATATATATATATATATAATATATATATATATATATATATATATATATATATATATATATATATATATATATATATATATATATATATATATACATATCTTATATATATTTATATATATATATATATATATATATATATATATATATATATATATATATATATACATATATATATATATATATAATGTAGTAAAAATATGAATTGTAAGGTCCATTGATTGAATGATATTCAGTGAAAAACAAAGTAGACATTTCATTCTTCTCTAATTTTTCCGTAATTCTGGTCATGATCCCCAAGTTGAAGATCTTCTACAAGCTGAAATATTAAATCCGAAGTATCATACAAGAAATGAGGTTAAATGCAGTTAGATTTGTGGAATATTTTGAAACGGTGAAAAAATTCAAAATAAATTTCAATTGTAAACTTATCAAGATTGAATCGTTTCATGCTTCTATGCGTAAACAAATGAAATTGTCAATGAGTAGATATCAATGAAACACTCTATAGATGAGAAATTAAATAGCAAAATTGATAATTTATAGTTCAATCAAATATCTAATGTAATGGAAGTGAGTTATTTGGGGAGTTCTAAATCTAGTGGAATAGCTAATGGTTTTACCATCGGCAACAGAACTTGATTTTTGCATGCATAAATTGCTAACTTTTACCATGTCATTTATCAACAATGGCCGCAAAATGCATTTACACTCAGAGCTGTTCACTATCTGCGGCCATTTTCAATATATCTGAAAGACTGTTTTGTTTGTCCGACTTCGTGAATTTATGGTTGACAACCGAAAATTATATTCATAGATTTCAGGGCGAGTTGCACGCCGATATCTATAAAGCCACCAAAACTCATTCCTCTGCCGGTCATATTTTACACTTTATAATATTGTAAATCATTTCGATGCTTCGGTGCGAAATATTTCATGTGTGGTAGTATAAACTGATTGAAAACTTGTGTTCCCTTCGTGTGTATTAGGTGGTTAGTATTTCGAATTTGGACGAAAAATTAAAATTGTTTATATGAATAACGGAAATCTTATTATCAAGCCGAGAAATTATTCGTGGAAAACATATATATTGAGTAGTTTTTGCTTCACATAAATAGCTTACTAGAATTGCACTATCAAAACAATAAATAACTTTGAAAAAATCTTAAATAGCAGAATTTTTTTATTTATTGCAAACTATTTCTTAACTCTCAAGTTAATGTGGAGAGGTTGAAAAAATTGATAAAGGTTGGAAACCTGCAAAAACTTATAACATTTTTATACAGAAATTGTGGCTGACAGAAAAAAATGCAGCTCCTAAATAGCAAGTACCTAACGTCAACCCAATTCACGCACTAATTTTCAGGCTTTCAACTGAATTTGTAGTAGCTATGAACAAGAACCAATTCATGAAAAATATACTAGTTCACTATAGTTCACTCTATGTGATGGCTGTAGACATTCGCAACTGTCGCTAGTTCTCAGTAATCTTGAAACCTCAACATAAAAATAATGGCGGTGAAGTAAAATCCACTTCTATTGCATCAACTCAATCCTCGTTTCAAATTTCAACGCCATAATTAAAAAAGAAGAAGTTTTAGTATATTAAAACAATGGTTAAAAATAACAATTTACACATTTATTATAAGAAATAACGCATGACGCACGTTTCGGTGGAACTTCACCTTCTTCAGATGCTAATGGCAAACTAACTATGATTCTCTGTTATATGGAAAACAAGAAATGACAAATTATGTAGAAGGGGTAAATACAAAGATGGTTACAAATAATTATTAGAAAAGGAAAAACCAATTCTGAACTGCTAGTCAGGTAATTTTGAAAAGATTAAGAAGGGGGCTTGAAGTATGATCGATTTGGCTATTCAATAGGAGACCGGAATGCTTGTATTTATTTATCTGTAATGATTCTAAAAAATTAAGTTTAATTCCCTTACTTTCAGTATCTAATATTTTCAAATCGAAATTGAATGTGTGATTTTCTTGGATTAAATGGTTTGCATAATGTGAATCCGACTTCTGATTAACAAAGCTACGTTTGTGTTCTGAAATTCTAGTTTGAAAACTTCTGAAAGTTCTACCAATGTAAAACTTATCACAATCGCCACAATTAATTTTATAAACTCCCGATTTATTATCTTTATGAACTTTGGATTCATTATTTTTTATATGATTTCCTAAATTATTACCGGTACGATAAGCAATGTTAATGTTGTGCTTAGATAAGAGAGATTTAAGTTTTTTACTTGAATTTCCGATGAAAGTGAGGCTGTTGTATTTGATATTATTTTTAGTAAGAGAGTACACCTGGTTAATCGCATTTTTGAAAAACTTCTTATCTATCATATTGTCTATTATTATGGGATCATAATTATTATTTACGGCAATTTGTTTAATTATATTTTTCTCGATGTTAAAATTGGCATTTGAAAGTGGAATATTTACTAAACGATTTACCATACTATTGAAAGCTGCCATTTTGTGTTGGAAAGGATGTAGGGAAGTACTATGTATGACGCTATCAGTATGCGATGGTTTGCGAAAAATTGAAAAATTATGTTTGTTATCTACTTTTGTTATTTTCAAATCCAAATAGTTAATAGAGTTATCTTTTTCCATCTCTAAAGTGAAATCCAACACAAAATGGCAGCTTTCAATAGTATGGTACATCGGTTAGTAAATATTCCACTTTCAAATGCCAATTTTAACATCGAGAAAAATATAATTAAATAAATTGCCGTAAATAATAATTATGATCCCAATATTATAGACAATATGATAGATAAAAAGTTTTTCAAAAATGCGATTAACCAGGTGTACTCCCTTACTAAAAATAATATCAAATACAACAGCCTCACTTTCATCGGAAATTCAAGTAAAAAACTTAAATCTCTCTTATCTAAGCACAACATTAACATTGCTTATCGTACCGGTAATAATTTAGGAAATCATATAAAAAATAATAAATCCAAAGTTCATAAAGATAATAAATCGGGAGTTTATAAAATTAATTGTGGCGATTGTGATAAGTTTTACATTGGTAGAACTTTCAGAAGTTTTCAAACTAGAATTTCAGAACACAAACGTAGCTTTGTTAATCAGAAGTCGGATTCACAATATGCAAACCATTTAATCCAAGAAAATCACACATTCAATTTCGATTTTAAAATATCAAATACTGAAAGTAAGGGAATTAAACTTAATTTTTTAGAATCATTACAGATAAATAAATACAAGCATTCCGGTCTCCTATTGAATAGCCAAATCAATCATACTTCAAGCCCCCTTCTTAATCTTTTCAAAATGATCGAACTACCTGACTAGCAGTTCAGAATTGGTTTTCCCTTTTCTAATAATTATTTGTAACCATATATGTATTTACCCCTTCTACATAATTTGTCATTTCTTGTTTTCCATATAACAGAGAATCATAGTTAGTTTGCCATTAGCATCTGAAGAAGGTGAAGTTCCACCGAAACGTGCGTCATGCGTTATTTCTTATGATAAATGTGTAAATTGTTATTTTTAACCATTGTTTTAAAATGTTTATTAATTTACACCAAGTATCGGCCCAATCAATCCAAAAAAAAGAAGTTTTAGTAACATTAAATCTCTACATCTTCATCGACGTGAGGAATTTTAACTATTTAACTTGATCTAAATGAGCTATGTAGATTTGTAAATTTTTTCACAACCCCGAAAAGTATAAATTCTCTTTATAAAAATGTTGTTAGAGAAAAAAATTAATTCTGCCGAAGTCACTTCCTTAGGATTCAACCACGTTCAACCCACGCAACTCCAAGTCACTCCCTTCCCCAATGCTTCGAAATTCCGAAATTTTTAGTGAATTCTGCAATATTTTGATAGTTTTGTCCTGCCTCAAAAAACAACTTCAGATATCAAATAAAAACCGCAAATATCAAAAAAATTAAGGAGGGAATAAAATTCATAAATTTATACGAATTCATAACAATTTCAAAACGTTTGGTTCATCTTTGAAAAAGCACCTAGTAAGTTGGTAGTGAAAATATTGATACAAATAATTATAAAAAAGGAAAACAATTATATGGTATATCGAAATATATTCGAGTCGCTGGCCGTTCACTTCCAAGCACTTCAAAATGCGGGTGTTGGTCGACTGATTTCGTCGTGGCAAATCTGATTTCATTCGGATCCAAAGCTAAAAAATGTTTGGGTAATCCTTTGTGACAATTCGTCTCTCGAACACTCGGTTATTTTGTAAACAGTTTTTTAAACATTCTTCAAAAATGAAAATATAATGGATTAAGATCGAGTGATATCGCTGGCTAATTCCACGTTCCTTATTCACCGATCGTCAAAAATTATTTACTGTTCTGTGCTCACTCCTCTTGAACAATGTGCAGCAGCCCCGTCTAGTTGGTACCAACAGTTTCGATATTCTAGGAGTGGCAGATTATCGAAAAAATTCTCTACGATATTTTTCGAAATATTCAGGTAGCTTCTGGAACTGTATGTTAATGACTCCTCGTATATCACGTACTTCAATTTGTTGTCCATTAACATACACAAAACATTAGAACTAAATATTTCTGTGACGTGAGTATTTTCATTACACCAAAAATGAAAATTTTTTTCATAGAAAATCCCTTCTCTTGAAAATTTCGATTCATGATTCCAAATTATTTTATTCAAAAAAAATGAATCTTCTTGAGTACGTACCAACATCATTTCACAAAATTCAACTATCTGTTGGGGGTCTTGAGGCTTCATTACTCGAATTTTGGTAAATTTGTTATCATGCATGATATGTCTTTGCAAAGTTTATCCAAACCTTTATAAAATTGTTATGAGTTCGTTTAACTTTCTTGGGGTTAATTTGCGGTAGATTCGGATACATTCCATTGAACTTTCTACATGTCCTGCTGATAATTTCATGGTACTGTCCAAAAATGATAAAAAAATTCATGAGAACTTCGTGTGAGTAGTTTTGTTCCATCGTTTTTGAAGGTGTTCGAACCTTCTGAAGTGAAAAAAATCTCAATATCATTAGTAGATTGTCACAACGTTACTATCAAATAGTAATCATGACATTTTTAACAAATACCGAATGGGGATACCATGTTCAAGGAACATTTTCACAAATAAGTGCTCATAAGTCCTGAACTTGACTAGTTAGGTATAGATTTCCGAATTTTCAATAATATACAGGGTATTCCATTTGAAATAATCAACTTTCAGTCACTTTTTCAAGCAAAATAAATAACTATATTTTTCAGCAAACTGTATTTAAGTAACGGAGATTAGGCTGAAGTGTAGGATACCCCCAAGTATCAAAAAACTTCAACCGAAATTTCGATATCATAGTATTTCTCAACTCAAAGATATCAGAGTTGTTAGAGGTCTTGGTTTCCGACGAAAAAAAAATGAAAATAATTTTTGTTGCGAAAACGGTAACAGATAGATATAGAATAATATTATGAAAAGTTGTTGGAAAATTGTTGGAGATTCTAGAAATAATAT
Source organism: Cynegetis impunctata (assembly GCA_030704885.1). Classification (NCBI taxonomy): domain Eukaryota; kingdom Metazoa; phylum Arthropoda; class Insecta; order Coleoptera; family Coccinellidae; genus Cynegetis; species Cynegetis impunctata. The sequence goes on along the minus strand of JARQZK010002194.1, from coordinate 789,194 downwards.
TATATACAGGCCATTCCATTTGAAAAACCTAAGTTGCTACTACTTTATAATAGAAGTGGCAACACCGCATTACCAAAAATATTTTAGTTGAGTAGGATAATGTTCGATTATGCTCTACTTTGAATTTTCAAAGTGATCCGTTGTATGGTTCACCAGAAACATCCACAGTGAATCACCCTGTATATATAACAATATATATCAATATATACATACATGTGTATCAGATATAATGGTAACTCACTGTTGTCTTTCGAAATATCAAAATAATTCGTTGAATTTTCTCGACCTGACAATATCGAAACAACAGGATAAATTTTCATATAGAATACTCAGGAAACCTACTTTCTCAGACGCCATCATAAGTTATAATTGTTTCAGTCCAATTAGCCATCGACTCGCGGCTCTCAACTCAATGATTCATAGGGCTTTTTCGGTCCATTTATCAAAACAAGACCTTATGGTAGAACTTGACGTGACTCGTACGATAGGTCTTAACAATGAGTTTCCACTAAGAATAATAAATAGTTTAATTTCGAGAAAATAGAAACATTTCATCAATTTGAAATTATATGGACCATACAGCAATAGTAATAATAAAATAGAACAAAAGTTTGTGAGCGTTCCTTATACGCACATCCCCTCTTCGAAGATCATTAAATTCTTTAAAAATAATAATTTAAATACTGCTTTTTCGAGTCACAGGAGATTAGATGAAATGATTTTTAATAACAAAATGTCAAAAATCGATCCAATAAGAAGACAGTAATTTATAAAATGGACTGTGAAGAATGTAATTTAACATATATAGCTCAGACCGGGAGATGTTTTGAAACCAGGCTAAAAGAACATCTAAAAAACAGACAATCAGCATTTAGAGAACATCTAGAGTCAAAAGGACATAACTTCTCATCCTCTTTCAAACCAAAAATTCTTCATTACTGTGAAAAAGGTATGAAAATGAACTTCCTAGAAGCCATGGAATTAAACAAACTTCAAAAATCCCATAACAACATTCTTCTCAATGACCAGTTAGACTAAAACCACTCCCCACTGTTAAATCTCTTATAATTTACCACCCTCAGGTACCAAACCGAAATACTTATATTTTTAAGCGATGTCTTTGCAATTATGTATTCAGTCTTGATAATGCTGTAAAAGGCGAAACTAGTCGAACAAAAGTTATTTTCATTTTGTGGTTTTTAAACAAGTTGTTTTCTTATTATTTATTTTTAATATTGTAAAAGTCGTATTGTGAACGATGGCAAAAATTTATGGACAGAATATAAAAACCACTGACATAAAACGAAAACTCAACAATCTGCGATAGTCTCCCATAAACACATTAACAACAACTTGAAGATAAAATAAAAAGCTTGACAACAGCACCAGAGACCGTTCAAGATTGGACAGACGAAACGATATCAAACTTACACGATTACGTAGCCTGTAGACCAAGAAAACTTGTTAACAGCAACTGATAAAACGACATATTGTTTGGAAGCTGGGCCCATCTCGTATCTCTCCCAGCGCAGATTTCATTTCAGATTTGGCAGGGTCTGCAGGGACTAACGGTCTCGTTTTAATGTTGATATGAATCTATTTGATGAGTTTTATTTATCAAGATCTTTTAAATACATCTACCGCGGTCCAAAACGACTGTTTGTTGGAATTTGTTCTGCGATAACATCAAATAGGATTTCAGTTTTTAAATTTGGTTTTCGGTTTTATCTCCCGATGTCACGTTGGATTTTGGATTTATAAATTTGAAAGATTCGTTTGTTATTCGGCTGCACTCGTGCAGCAAATTGTATGGAGATATTTTTTATGAGTTCTTTTTTATGTATTTTTGAATAAACAGTTTTCGTATCCAATAAACGATTAAAACTTCGATCTGCAGACCGGCCTGGTGAACAAGTTTGGCTTAAAACTCAACTTTTCTGCAAAACATTCGTCTGGGGATCGAAATTACAGACACAATATTTTTTTTTATTTCGATATTGAATATAGTAAATTTAATTAACTGCGCCATTCATAATGGAATTAAGACATGATTCTCTGTTATTTTCAGATTTAATACACTCTGATATATTCATGGACAACAACCCAACAGTATACTCTGGTTGTCCAATAACCAAATTGAGGCATGATTCACTATTATTTTCAGATTTTATATACTTTGACATGTTAGTGCACAATAACTAAACGATATACTCTGGTGGTTGACCAATAACCGAATTAGCATCCCAATTGTTTTATGTTTTATATATTTGGACTTGAATAACTTCTCAAATACAATAACCTCTAATTTTACACTTACCTCAGATCATCAACCTAATTAGAATCCAGATAGTTTACATATTTAGATTTGAAGAGGCTCTTGGCATACTATAACCTTTCAATATTCTCTGCTAGCGACCACACAACCAAATTAGTAGTAGGTATCAAGAATCCTCCTAGATTTCATATACTTAGCCATGTTGTTTCGAAGATACTCTTCACGTACAATAACATCCCAATATACTATAGTAGCTGTCCAATAATCAAATTACCATCAAGGTACGTTCTATATATCCATATATTTAGAATTGGAAATACTCTTCACCTGCAATTATCTTCCAATAAACACTGGTAGCTCTACAATAACCAAATTAGCATTCAGATTTATTCTTGATTCCATATACTAAGACTTTAAGGTGCTATTCATGAAAAAAGCCCTGTCAGTACATTCTGGTAGCTGTTCAACAATACATTCTTTCGTACCACTCTTCCTACTACCAACTACTACAAATTAATTAAAGTTGTTGGATATAAATTGATATTTCATGAACACCTATGTAAAAAATGTTAGAATGTAGCCATTATAAATTTTGAATAGGCATCAACATTGAGTTGCTGAAGTGAGATTAGTTAAACTTAACTTATTCATCGATAACAACTTGAGAGTTGCCTAATCATGGTGGTATAACAAAATATGTAGTAATCTAGAAAACGAATGTTATCAACTTAATACAAGACTAGAATTCTAACTTCATTTTATTTTGAGATCTTCGTCTAAGATGATGTAAATCTGATATTTTCAAATAAATATATAAAAATTGTGAAACAGCAAACATATTTGGAGACTGATTCATAAAATCTGGTTGAAGATAATATTCATGTATATATATATAATATATATATATATATATATATATATATATATATATATATATATATATATATATATATATATATATATATATATATATATATATATATATATATATATATATATATATATATTTATATATATATATATATATATATATATATAATATATACATATATATATATATATATATATATATATAAATATATATAAATATATATATATATATATATATATATATAAGGAACACAAAAACAAAAAGGTTTTTTGAAAAAACCATCAAATATGATTGACATTCATATATTTTACATAGAATGAAATTACTGAATATTGAAGTTATATTCATATAAGCAGAAGAAGATAAATTAGTTATACTGATTATTAGTTGCGAATTTCAGCATATTTGAATCTATTCAGAAAGAAATAGATATTTTGCAACGGTTAAATTGAAACCTTTAAAGGTATTTACGAGTATTTTTTTGCAAATTTCACTCATGTGGAATTACCGTCATACTTGATATGATACATTCGAACAAGGAAAGCTTTTTCATACAGAATTGTAACCAAGTTTCATTCGCTGTATAATACGGATTAAATGACTTATTTGAGAAAAATTAAATAAAAAAATATAAGAGAGTAATTGAATGAGAAAGCAGAATAAAATTGAAATAAGATAATAATATGTTTCAAAAAGTTGATGGAAAATTCATTTTCAATTAATATAAAGAAGAAACCTGATTTTGAACCCATTCAGTACATTCAATCTTAGTAAGAATTGTTTTGTGGTCACTAAATTATGACATGTATGTTGGTGGTTTAATTGACAAGTGTCTCGAATAATCTTGATCGATAGTGGTATTGTATCTTGTTGAATATTTTGATGGACCATTGATATTTTCTAAATCTAATTCATCCAAGAGCAATTGTATTAATTTTTAGTTTGAAAACAAATTTTAAATTAAAAAAAAATTCATTTATTTTTTTCAATTATTCATTCCGATTTTGTAAAAATCAGATGTCCTCTTCAAAATCATATGTACAGGCTGTGCAAGTTAAGGTGTTTGTATGGAGTATCTCGGTAACTATAGGAGATACAAAAAATTGAGAGGGAATTTTGTATCTCTCTTTTCAAGACAAATTCACTGGCAAAAATGAAAATTGGATATCGTCTTTTGTTTTCGAGTAATAAACAGAAGTTTGATTTTTCGACTTTTAGACAAGTGTGAATATCATGGTTAATTCTGAAGTTACGAAATAACTTTTACATTCTAAGGGCACATTTTTCCGTATAATCCAGGAGCGCCGAGAAAATTTGAAATAAATAGTGCTATTTCGAGTTATGGCCTAAATATGCATTTTTTCAAATGTGATTCATAGTTGGCTGTTTTTTGGTTGGAACGTATTTTTTCCCGTTTCTAACGATGTATCATATCTCGGGTCGCATTTGTGTACGTATTTTAATAGCGAAAATAATAATTTATTATGGTGTTGCCCCCGTCAAATCTAACCTGGCAAAATGGAACACAAAAAGTGCTGACGAGGTAACCTGCGACTGTGGAGAAGGACAGACACGACCGCTTAAGAACATGTATACACTGTCCATCGAAATGCACCCTTGATGACTTATGGCATACTGACACTGAAGCCTAGAATGAATCACGATACTGGACTGAAAAATTGTCAAGAATTTCATATCTGGATTTGAAAAAGTAAAGAAAGTATTTGATCGTAAAAGTGTGACAGAAAATTCAGTAATGTTAAAAAGAATTATTCAAAGTAATAACAGTTGTGATATTGCATCTGAGATATATTTCAATTACTATCCAGAAAGAAGACAATCCCGCTATTTTCAAGAGACTAAAAGAAAATTTTCTTCATTGCGGATCATTGTATGAGAAATAACAACATAGAGATCATGGATGTACCTGAAAAAGGTGGAGAAAACGTTGTAGAGTTATTTAATAAGATTAGTGATTACCTAAAATATCAGGTGCATCCTGGAAGTGTGGACTCCATCTCTCGGGTACCAACGAAGCTGAAAGATAAGCCAAAAAATTTGGTAGTTCAATTCTCAAATAAAAATGTAAAAGAAAGTTTTATGTCGGCTGTTAAAGTTAAACGCAGTGAGTTGAACAAGGGATCAGGGTTTGAAATTGATGGTATTTCGAGAAGATTTTTCATCAATGAACATCTCACTGTGGCTAATAAAATACTTTTCAAGGCCGCACGTGAAGCGGCCAAGGAAAAGGGATACAAATTTGTTTGGTATCAGGGTGGGAGTATCCTTATGCGAAGGGATGATGCTTCCAAGATACTTCGAATTGGGCAGGAATCTGACTTGATCAGGTTAGTATAGATCAGCAAATCACTTGAACTATTATCTTTTTTTTTGTGTTATTTCAATGGCTTTTCACATATACTATCAAAATGTCCGAGGATTGAAGACAAAACTAAATAAATTTAAATTAGAGACACAAGTTAATAATTATGAAATAATTTTCGTCACCGAGACATGGCTGAATGGAAATATTCTAGATGCCGAGGTAGTCGATTTACAACACTATAGTATATTCAGAAGAGATCGCGAATCAACGAGCTCATCTAAAAAAGAGGGAGGGGGAGTATTTATTGCGACGCATAGTAAAATACAGGCGCATCATGTGCCTCAATTTGAAAGTGAAGCCGAAGACGTTTGGGTGAAAATATCTATTGGCAACGTCGAAGCTTACCTGTGTTGTGTATATCTGCCGCCTGGGGATATACTTGCAGCTTCAGCGTTTTCAAGTAAGTTGGAGGAGAACAAGCGTAGAATTGGTGGAGATCTGATTTTAATGTGTGGAGACTTTAATTGTTCTGATGTGAACTGGGTGCGTGCGAAAACTGACTACTTGAATCCTATTAATGTTGAAGCAAAGTATTCAGGTATTATAGATGTTCTAAGTTTTTATGAACTGATGCAGTTCAATTATGTACAAAACAATAACGAGCGAATATTAGATCTCATTTTATGTAATAAGTATGAAATAAGTAATTTACAACATATCGATGATCCAATAATTGAGGAGGATATTCACCATCCTTGTCTAGAATTTTTACTGAACCTCAATCCAAAGAATTATCTCAAGGACTTTGTTGAAATAGAATTTTTCAATTTCAATAGAGCTGATTACAACGCTATAAATGAGGGTTTATTGGAAGTCAATTGGCATCTTATTTTTGATGGGAAACAAATTGATGAGAATATAGATGATTTTTATGAGTTGCTCATGAGTTTAGTGTGTGAGCATGTCCAAAGAAAAAAATTTAATAAACGCTTTCCTTCCTATTTTTCGAGATCATCAATAGTAATTGTAAAGCGAAAAAATCATATTCATAAAAGGTGAAAAAAATACCGTCATCCTGATGATTTTATCACATTTAAAAATTTGAGACGACTATCTAAACGGCTGATAGAGGCAGATTATTGTAGTTACCTTCGTAATATTGAAAATGAAATAAATGAAAACTCCAAAAACTTTTTTAAATATGTATCACATCACAAACAACATAGTAGATTCCCCTCAACAATGACTTATGAAAATGAGGTGGCGACTACTGCGTCGGACATTTCAAGACTGTTCGCAAAATTCTTCAAAAGTGTGTTCGAACCTCCCTCAGAGGATCTGCAAAATTTCGACAATGTCTCCAACATCTATAGCGGTAACTGTCTCAGCACTGTTTTTTTGACGCAGGAAGAAATTTTTCGGGCTCTTAAGGACATAAATCCTTCTAAGGGAACAGGTCCCGATAACATACCTCCTCAATTATTGGTCAACTGTGCAGGTGGTCTCAGTAGTCCATTATATATCTTATTCAATAAATCTCTTTCAAAGGGAGTTTTTCCAGAAAATTGGAAGATCTCTAGTATAATTCCAATTCACAAGAGTGGACATCTGGATCTCATATCAAACTTTCGACCAATAAGCATGTTGTCCGCTATTCCTAAGCTTTTCGAATCACTCGTATATAAATACCAGCATCATCATGTCAAAAATATTATTTGTGAACAGCAGCATGGCTTCACCAAGGGCAGGAATCTTGAGACGAACCTGATGAGCTTTCTAGAGTATATTCAGTCAGGTTTTGAGAGTCGGAATTGATGCCTTCTACTCTGATTTTAAGAAAGCGTTTGATAAGATAAGTCATAGTATCCTGCAGCGCAGACTGGCAGAGGTAGGTGTATGTGGTAGTCTTTTGCGATGCTATATTTTGAGAAGATCTCAATTTGTCATGGTAAATGGTTGCAAGTCGGAAGTTTTTCTCAATTCCTCGGGTGTTCCGCAAGGTTCCCACCTGGGCCCATTATTGTTTCTGATATATATCAATAATATTTCGACTTGCTTCCATCACTCTGAGTTCCTGCTATTCGCCGATGATTTAAAAGTGTTCACAAAGATTGGTAGCCCTGAGAATTGTGATATGATACAGAGTGATATTGAGAGGCTTCATGAGTATTGTCAGGCTAATTCCCTCTTTCTCAACTTCACTAAATGTTTCATCATAACGTTTACAAAGAATGTCAATAGAGTCGTATTTCCGTATTCTGTGGGCGGACACTCGCTTCAGCGCGTCTCTGTCATACGTGATCTTGGTCTAACACTGGACTCTAAATTGTCGTTCGATCAACATATCGAATCGGTAATAGGCAAATGCAATAAAATGCTGGGATATATCTTCCGATACAGCCGATCTTTCAAAACTAATAGCACCTTTCTAACTTTATATTTTTCATTTGTCTTCAGCAGAGTGAACTTTGCCTCAGTAATATGGAACCCGCAGTATTTTTGTTACATTAATAGGCTGGAAAGCGTTCAGAATAGATTTCTCAGATATTTAGCATATAGAAATAATTTTAATATTCCAAATCACGATTATTCGCAAGCTCGTAGGAGGTTTGGGCTCATTACCCTGGCTAATCGGAGAAAGATGTCTGACATAGTATTTATTTATAAAATTATCAATAGCAATCATTTGCAAGCCTCCTCGTTATTGCGTATAATTCAATTCAATGTGCCGAATGTGAGGCTTAGAAATCATGACATGTTTTACATACCATTCAGAAAAACTAATACATCAAAGAATGTGGGGCTATGCAGATTAATGTCAGTCAGTAATGAGTGGTTACGCTCGTGCGACGTCGATTTATTTGACATTTCCTTACCTTCCTTAAAACGAACTCTTAAGAATACATTCCGCCAACTTCTTTAGTTTTGTAGTATGTTATGTTTGTTGTTCATTTTGGCCTTATAGGTACTTATTGTTAATTATTGAATCTGTTTGTCCCCAGAGTAATCTGGATTGAGAAAATTATTATAATTAGTTTAGAGTATCGTTGAAGAACTTATTACTCATTATGTATTGCTTATTAGTATTATTTGTTATTGTATTGACATAGGTTTAGTTCTATATGCAAGATGCGATGCATTTTCTTTCTTTTTTATTCTGTGAATGCTATTATGGGTGTCATACCTGTCTGTATTCCGTTTCCAAATAAATAAATAAATAAAAATTGAACAAGCCAAGACTTAAAAATTATAACATTGAAAGTAAATAGTATGCATATGATTGGAATGACGGTTGCAAATACTTCAATTTCAAGTCGTCAGATTGAAGCTGAATCTGATATTTCAAGGCATTTAGGTTCATCTCAGAATACCCTAAAGACATAAATTCAAGCTTTATACAATGAAAAAACATCATCAGCAACCAACTGATTTCCAACGATGATTAGTTTTGAATAATATATTATTCTGATAAAATGAAGTTTATACAAATGAAGCATACATTAGCAGTGCTGGAATTTTCAACAGGCATAAAGAGCACTACTGGTCTGATACGAACTCCCGCCGTACCGTCGACGTTCGATCTCAGGGAACCTTTGGTTTTAGTGTTTATTGTGCTATACGTGCCAGTCATGATTCAACGTATCTCATATATCAAGGAAAACTTAATGGCCAACAGAAGGTATTATGAAATTTTAAATCAGAAAAATTATTGACAAATTCGTGGACAATCTACCCTTAATTGAGGCATGAAATTAGTTCTTCCAACATGATGGTGCACCACCTCATAATATAAGGACCGTTTCAGAATTATTGAATACTGAATTTGAAAACAACCTGGATGGGGAATAATGGTTCAGTAAAGTGGCCATCACAATTACCGGATTTAAAGCTACTGGATTTTTTCTTTTGGGGATATATAAAACACAAATTATATAAGAAAAGCAATGAGAATATAAATGAACATTGACAAAATTTCATAGATTGTGTGAATTCCATTTCCAATATTCATATTCAAAATGCAGTTCAGAGTGTTATGAAGAAATGTAATACATATCAATCATAACGGACATCAGCTTGAATATTGAATGTAATACATATTGTTTTTTATAGTTGTAATGTCTTAAAAAATTAGATATAAATATTGAATATTTTGGACTTGGCTTGTTGGGTGATTAATTAATAGTATGTAATTAATAAGATTTTCGTTTCATCTCTTGAGAAAAGCTTCATAAGGTTATCTTCTTTCTGGATAGTGATTCAAATATATCTCAAAAGTATTATCACAACTGTTATAACATTGAATAAAGCTTTCTAGCATATAATATTTCTCGTAATTTTCCATCAGACTTTTATGTTTAAATCGGTTAATTGTTATTATGACGCAAAGAAATGAACAAACTCTGGAATACGTATAAAAACGCAGAAAGTAATGTAGTAAGATATTATTATGGCTATAATTCTCAATTAAAAAAATTCACCTTCAGGCCATAACTGGAAATTGCACTTTTATTTTCAAATTTTCTCGACACCACATGAAGTGCACTAAGAATTTGAAAGTAATTATATCGTAACTGCACAAATAAACATGATGTTCACCCTTGTCTAAAAGTAGAAATATCAAACTTATGTTTATAACTCGAAAACAAATGATGATAGCAAATTTTGGTTTTCGCCAGAAATTTGTCTCGAAAAAAGAGCCCTCCATTTTTTGTATCTCCTATAGTTACCGAGATATCCCATACAAATATCTAAATTTGCCCACCCTGTACATAATCCTTGTTTATGCACGTACATAATACTTATATATTTATATTTACTGAGACTATCTTAATAAAATATACAAAAACCTATATTACCTGACTTCATCAGTGCTATTCTCAACTTTTATTGAAACAATTTCACAATTACTCAGTTATTAATAAAATAACAACAATATTTATATACGACGATGCCTCTGCTACAGGTAAATGCAGATAGCATTCCCCCGCGATTTGTTCTTGATAAACCCTACTCAATACACACAAACAGTGGAAATGAGACCTCCAATGAAGGAACGATCAATATTTTCACGGAAGGATCAAAGCAAGACATGTGCCAACATAGTTCAGATAGAGCTAACGGACATAACCATAGCCGCGAACGAGATTGCTCGTAGGAACATAACGAACAAAACCATTAGAATCTACACAGATAGTAGACAATCGTTACTGGCTCTGAAGAATCATAAAATAACTTCACAGTCCTTATGAGAATGCCATCAAGCACTTGCGGGTGCAGCTCATACAAACCAAATTATGGTGTGCTGGGTCAAAGGCCACTCGAGATGCAATAGCAACAAAAAAGCTGATGAATTGGCTAGGAAAGCAGCCGTCCTGAAAATATTCGGTCCTAGCCCTTCCAGCCTACTACCACTGACAGCAGTCACGAATGATGAAAGAGAATACCCATCAAAAATTCAAAAACCTATGGGATGATACAACTACCTGCAGACTTGCCAGGAAACTTTTAAATTATCCCAATAAAGATGCAGCAATCATCTACCTGGCGATGCCTAGAGGAAAACTACGCAATGTCGTGGGAATTTTAAGGGGACACTGACAACTTCGAAAGCCTTTATTTAATATGGGATTAAGCGACACACCTCTTTGCAGAGACTGTGAACAGGAAGACGAGACGGTACAACATGTTCTCTGTGAATGCCCCGCTGTCTTGTCACTCCGAGAATCCATTCTGGGTGAAAAGTGGCCAATCTCAGCCACCTTGAGGGAAATCCCCCTATGTGCAATCATCCTATTTTTCAAGCGACTGGGATGGTTGGGAGCCTATCTGGTGATGTTTCCGGGGAGGATGCAAAAAGGGCCCAATGGGGCCTAAGTGCTGTGGTCTCGACTGCACTCCCAAAAATACAGAAATACAGAATATGCATATACAGATACAGCTGATTCGCAGGTATATGAAGGCTGTCATGCCAGTTGAATAGCAGTCATATCAATAATTTATCAGTCGTGCGGGACAGAGTTTCAAACCTAGCTTTCATTCGCCAATTGTCTGTAGTGTAACGCGCGATAAAACACTCAGTTCAAAAAATTTCTACTTCTTTCATTTAACTATTCCTGGAGTTATTATCAATTGAAATCTCTCATTTATTCAATGATGAATTTTACTTTTATAATTGCTGAATAATTGGAGACTACCATGAAACAGTGAACTATAGTGCACTATGTAACATTTTGGTCAGGAAATGAAACTGTAATAATCCTTCCAATGAACAGAATTCATTTTACTTGATTAATAGCTACTGCATATTTATCACTAGAAACGTGAACAGAAATATTCATTAATTAGTAATTCGTGGAAATAGGTTTAATTATATACATTCAACAAGCGCAACACTTGAACAAAGCAAGGGTATTATCGTATTTCCCTAAAATATACCCGTAGTTCACAACGAATGAAGCGGTTTATCAAGGTGACAAACCATAAAACTAGATTTTGCCGGTACATTCATTCAAATTAATTATATGTTGAGTTTGAATTTATCCAATCACTGTGAGGATACACTTGAACGAATTCATTAGATATGAAAAATATTGTTATAAAACATAAAATATTATCTCCTTTCAATATTGCTACTAGGTATATATACTGCAAATTGAAAATTGATTTTAATAGTAAATCTATATCTATATTTTATATGTTATACTGTGAATTAAAATTGCATTAGGTAGGCCATATTTGATGATTATTTCGTACTATAAAAATTTAACACGTTCGTGACGATGTGCGCCACCGGTGGCCCACACCGATCTATCCTCACAGACGATGGAAACCATCGATGGCCACTGATCAATATAAGTTTAGACTCACATGAAATTTCAAACGTCAAAGATAGGCTTTTGATATTGAGGCAACGGCTATAAGAATAGTACGTGTGGCTTTGGGTACCACCGATTGAGCACTCGTCCACTGAGATAGGTGTAAGAGAAAAAAAACATACAGTTACATAAAAATATATGCTTATTTTTTCAAATCACTTCAAAACATGATAGTACATAAGTAAATGAACATGAATTAGTAAGTATACCTAACTACGATCTAAAAGAACACATATCTAAATAACAACATACCTACTAATAAAAAAAAGGTTTAGTCTCAAAACAAAATATCATCAGTCTGAAGATAAAAAAAATTAACATGAATAAGTATACCTTACTATGTACTAAAAGAACATAAATCTAACTAACAACACTAAAAAAAAAACGTTTATGCTCAAAAAAACAAATTCCAATCGATTTTACATGGTGGTACACGTCAACAACGAAAAAATATTCGTTGGTGGCGTCAGGAACCACCGGTGGTGCACATCGAAAATGGAATCAAACTACAAAAAAAACTCATATTTACTATTCAAAAACACTTTATTTATACAAAAAAACACAAACTAACAAAAATGAGACATAAAAAATTTTCGTCCTGAATTTATCGGTCTACAACCAAGCCATCATCGTGAACGTGTTAATTCAAGAATATAACAAATTATTGCGCTTCCTAAGGGTTATTGAAGTCTCCTGATGAAGTGTTTTCTTTTCTTTCCTTCATTTTCAAAACGAAAAAAAATTCCAGTAATTACCAAAAGTTAATAAAAAATTAGTGAATATGCATTAATGAAAATTATCTAACTTTTTGGAAAGAAGTTATAGGTAGACATATTAGAGTAGTTGATTAATTCTCATTATTTTTTCCTAGCGCATTCGCCATTTTAAGCAAATGTTTAGAATTTGTACTGTTACTACAACTCATTATTATTATATGAAAGAAAAACTATTGAATGAAAAAAAATGTACCTATATACATTTTGTTATAATCACAACATTAAAATTTAGGGACATTGGATTTTGAGGATTTATCCTATTTTGATTTATTTTTGCTTATGTATGGGGCTGAATGTTTTTCGTACGAAAAAAGTAATGTAAGTTTTTCACTAGCGTTACCGATATTTCTTAATAACACCTTTGGAAAGCGGATAAACTTGTTTTATTTCTAAATTGCAATTCTCTTATAATATTGCTAATTAATTGTGAATTATATACATTATTGTCAGCAATCTGTCTTATATTGTTCCGTTCTTCATTTAAGTTTTCCTGGTACATTGAAATTGACTATATTATTTATTATATGCTTCAATTTTATATTAAAAAATATTGAATAAAGTATTTTGTTCTGTAATATCTGTATGTGATGGTTTACGAAAAATTGCAAATTCATGTTTATTGTTAGTTCATTTATAGTATGATCAAGAAAATTTCGTTGGATTCGATATAAGGATGTACAGACAAGGTATTTACTTCGGAACGATTAAACGTATAATTATGAAATTTTGGGGTTATTCACAAGAGAAACAAGTTTCAAAGATATACAATATGTAATTTTTTAATTCATACTACCTTACAAAAATATTAAAAGTTTCCTCATAAAAAAAGCTCGAAATGTTGGCCACCTGTATATACATATATATATATATATATATATATATATATATATATATATATATATATATATATATATATATATATATATATATATATATAATCTCTTGATATATATATGTTTGCGAAATGATTTTATCGATATGTTAACCCTATATCATGAAATTCGTTACTTTTTAATTGTAATGTCGAACAAACTATTCTATTGGCTGATTTCAAACCAATTCAGTGTGCACATATGTATTCGTCTTCATGTTAAAAAACGCACATCAAAATATCTGACGATCAAAAGTATCCTTTTTCGGTGACAAAAAATTTCGTATATTGCAAAGTCTTTCATTAATTTCTGAACAAATGCAATGAGAGGATCATAATATTTCTCAATAAAGTTGATGATAGTAAGCAGTAAAACCGTTTCGCATTATGCAAATTATGTTTTTTTAAATATATATATATATATATATATATATATATATATATATATATATATATATATATATATATATATATACATATTAACTTGTCTTTCCTTAGAAATAATAGACTATTTGACAAATACGCTAGGACATTTTATTTTTATTCCAAATTTATTTAAAAATTAACACATCGTCTATCCTTCTGGAAGATTGAAATGCGAAATAAGTTTCATTTTATAAATTCAGAATATTAATCTTTAAAAAAATTTAGAGTAAGGAATTCCATGACAAAATGTTAACTTTTTAATAAATACTTATTTCAAACTAGCTGAAACAAGATAAATAAGTTACAGTACAACAAAGGCTGAAATAATTCGAATATATATATATATATATATATATATATATATATATATATATATATATATATATATATATATATATATATATATATATATATATATATATATATATATATATATATATATATATATATATATATATATATATATATATATATATATATATATATATATATATCTATATAAGTAAAAATTATTCGTGTTAAACGGAAAACACGCCCGTGGTTATAAAATTAAGTGAACTAGGACATTTATTTGAAACTAATCAAACCAACCTCCTAGCGGAGCTGGTTATAAGAGTTCACGAAGCATCGAAATATCAACATCTACCCCAGACGGTAATTGTTCGAAATGTTAATTTGTTTATCACTCTTGGTGGATGGATGATACTGATGAGCCCCGATAAGGGCGAAACAGTCTGTCTATCAATTTCCATCGATTGTGATAAACAAATTAACATTTCGAACAATTACCGTCTGGGGTAGATGTTGATATTTCGATGCTTCGTGAACTCTTATAACCAGCTCCGCTAGGAGGTTTGTTTGATTAGTTTCAAATAAATGTCCTAGTTCACTTAATTTTATAACCACGGGCGTGTTTTCCGTTTAACACGAATAATTTTTACTTATATTCATTTGCCATTGCGATAAAATTCGGGGCGATTGCTGCCTGCGGTGTGTAATGTTGAATCACATCGAATTGATGTGTCAGCTTCACTCTTGCTTAGCGAATATGGTAGCCACCTTCGTGTGTTCCGGACGTACTAGTTCTCGTTGCCGAAATGTTTTCTTCTGTTCTGAAAGATGTGGTTCAATTGTTTCCGACTGGTGGCGCCGTGTCATATTTATATGTCATGGAGTTACTAGAAGGAATATGTATGACCGTTTGAAATGTTGGTTTGGTTATCACTCTTGATGGATGGATGATACTGATAAGCCCCGATAAGGGCGAAACAGTCTGTCTATACATTTCCATCGATTGTGATAAACTAATTAACATTTCGAACAATTACCGTCTGGGGTAGATGTTGATATTTCGATGCTTCGTGAACTCTTATAACCAGCTCCGCTAGGAGGTTTGTTTGATTAGTTTCAAATAAATGTCCTAGTTCACTTAATTTTATAACCACGGGCGTGTTTTCCGTTTAACACGAATAATTTTTACTTATATTCATTTGCCATTGCGATAAAATTCGGGGCGATTGCTGCCTGCGGTGTGTAATGTTGAATCACATCGAATTGATGTGTCAGCTTTACTCTTGCTTAGCGAATATGGTAGCCACCTTCGTGTGTTCCGGACGTACTAGTTCTCGTTGCCGAAATGTTTTCTTCTGTTCTGAAAGATGTGGTTCAATTGTTTCCGACTGGTGGCGCTGTGTCATATTTATATGTCATGGAGTTACTAGAAGGAATATGTATGACCATTTGAAATGTTGGTTTGGATATCACTCTTGGTGGATGGATGATACTGATGAGCCCCGATAAGGGCGAAACAGTCTGTCTATCAATTTCCATCGATTGTGATAAACAAATTAACATTTCGAACAATTACCGTCTGGGGTAGATGTTGATATTTCGATGCTTCGTGAACTCTTATAACCAGCTCCGCTAGGAGGTTTGTTTGATTAGTTTCAAATAAATGTCCTAGTTCACTTAATTTTATAACCACGGGCGTGTTTTCCGTTTAACACGAATAATTTTTACTTATATTCATTTGCCATTGCGATAAAATTCGGGGCGATTGCTGCCTGCGGTGTGTAATGTTGAATCACATCGAATTGATGTGTCAGCTTTACTCTTGCTCAGCGAATATGGTAGCCACCTTCGTGTGTTCCGGACGTACTAGTTCTCGTTGCCGAAATGTTTTCTTCTGTTCTGAAAGATGTGGTTCAATTGTTTCCGACTGGTGGCGCTGTGTCATATTTATATGTCATGGAGTTACTAGAAGGAATATGTATGACCGTTTGAAATGTTGGTTTGGTTATCACTCTTGGTGGATGGATGATACTGATGAGCCCCGATAAGGGCGAAACAGTCTGTCTATCAATTTCCATCGATTGTGATAAACAAATTAACATTTCGAACAATTACCGTCTGGGGTAGATGTTGATATTTCGATGCTTCGTGAACTCTTATAACCAGCTCCGCTAGGAGGTTTGTTTGATTAGTTTCAAATAAATGTCCTAGTTCACTTAATTTTATATATATATATATATATATATATATATATATATATATATATATATATATAGATATCTTCAGTATCCTCAATCTCATAATAACGCAGCCAATTTATCAAAACTAAGTTGGCTGCGTTATTATGAGATTGAGGATACTGAAGAATTAGCTAATGTACTCATAAAAACAATTAAAGATATAAAGTTGAAATGCGAATACAGGGTCAAGCATAAGGAGAAGAAAAGGAATCCCTGGATAACAAATAGTCTTTTGAAAGCAATAGATTTTAGGAATAAACTTTATGAAAAATGGGAAAGAGATAAAAGTGAAAATAATTGGGTAGAATTCGAAAAATATAGAAATAAGACCCATATTCTCATAAAGCAGGCTAAATATGAATTCTATACATCTAGGGTGCGTTCTAGTGAGAATAAATCGGCGGAGATGTGTAAGATTGTTGTGGAAAACAACGCAAAAAAGCCTAGATGAAATTCAAGTAGAAGGAAGGATAATTACTAATCCTCATGAAGTTGCTCAGGCTTTCAATAGATACTTCATTAATATCGGTAAAGAACTATCTACAAAATTCAAAACAGTAAAACCCAATTTCCCAGAAAATTCTGGGAGTTCGACTACATTTATTATGAAACCTACAAATGAAGACGAAATAATAACTATAGTAAAGAATAGGAAAGAAAAGAAAAGTAGCGGAATTGATGGAATATCTGCTGAAATTTTGAAATGCGGGATCGATAGGTTGGCATCACCAATTTCACATATGGTCAATAAGATTATCTCAACAGGAATATTCCCACAGTCATTGAAGACTGCCATAGTTGTATCTTTGCATAAGGGAGGTAGCGGAAAGAGTTGTGCTGATTTCAGGCCTATTTCTTTACTCCCCGGCCTTTCAAAAATAGTGGAGAAAGTCATTAAGACTAGACTACAATAATGTATCTGGAGCACAATAAGTTCACTTCTGAGATGCAATTTCGTTTCAGAGAAAAAAAATCGACGGACGATGCTATCGCTACTTTGATCGGTCAAGTTTATGAGGCATTCAAGGGATGAGGTTGCTTTATCTATAATTATTGATCTCGCTTGATATGGTGGAGCATGAAACATTACTAGGTATATTGGGGGAAGTTGGTGTTGTGGGTGTCAACATGAAATTGATGCGGAGTTACTTGTCACACCGTTATCAGACAGTAAGAATATAAAATAAATTTAGTGATTTGTGGCCAGTAGAACGTGGCGTTCCACAGGGTACTATATTGGGCCCTATTCTGTTCACAATGTATATAAACAAATTATTATTTTTGAAGAGAGATGGGTAAATTGTCAGTTTTGCTGATGAAACTGCTATAATTTATACTGGAAAAACCTGGATAGACCTGAAAAAGAAAACTGAAACTTATTTCGTTAAAATAGATAATTGGTTAAAGCAATATTTCCTGACGTTAAATATTACAAAGAGGAAATATATGCCTTTCGTTATAGATAGGCGTTTGTTGCCTTGGTGCACGCCTCTCACTATTGTTGAAGAGGATGGTACGTTCACAATTCCGTGCGCCTATGAGATCAAGTATCTTGGCGTTATGCTGGATTGTCACCTCAGATGGGACTCCCAAGTTAATAAATTGATAGCTAAGTTGAGATGTCTATTACCTAGATTTAGAAAACTTTCCCTTGTTCGGGGTCCAAATTTTTTATTTATGCTCACCACAGGCCATGGTCTTTGTGAGTTGATTTAGAAATCATTTTATTTTTATTCGGGAAAACTATGTTATCTAGAACTAAATACTTTGTTTCTTTCTATAGTGTGAGTGTGTATCCATTGCCAAAATTTTTTCTTGAATAAAGATAATTATTATTATATATATATATATATATATATATATATATTTTTATATTTATATATATATATATATATATATATATATATATATATATATATATATATATATATATATATATATATATCTGTATATCGATATATATATATATATAAATATATATATATATATATATATATATATATATATATATATATATATTATATATATATATATATATATATATATATATATATATATATATATATATATATATATATATATATTTTTTTATATATATATATGTCTTTATCAAAACTTTTGAAAAAATTGAAATTTCTTTGACATTTATTGATTTGAAAAAATTTGAATAGAAACAGACTACTGTTTCACTCAAATTTTTCGGCTGTGGCCGTTTTTTGTTATTTATTACGTGCTATTCAGTCCAATATAAACATTCAATTCTGTTATTATTGATTCACAAAAACATTGAACTACAACAGTACACATCATTTATCACAAAAAAAGAGTTTAATAATCGGATATATAGACAAAGCACTTAAACTTACTTCACCTACACACAGACATGAAACATTACAAGATGTCCATAAATTACTCATGAAAAACGATTACCCAATAAAACTTACAGAAAATCACTAAAAATAGAATTCATAAACTTTACAGCACATTAGAAACATCAAAAAAAGAAAATATTAACAAAAAGTATATTCCATATATTCCTCATTTAAGTAATAAAATTTCACAAATTTTAAATCCACACGATATTAAAGTAGCCCACACCGCACAAAATCAAATTAAACAAATATATTCTAAATTAAAAAGTAAAACACCTCTTCTACAAAAATCTCATGTTGTTTATAGTATACCCTGTAATAATTGTAATAAATCATATATAGGACAAACTTTTCAAAATTTAGAAGAAAGATTAAAAGCACACAAATATACCAGAACACAAACCACAGCACTAATAAAACATTAAAACAATGAGAATCATACTTTCAACTTTGATAGCACAAAAATTTAAGAAATAGAAAAAGATCAAAAACGCAGAGAAATTTTAGAAATGTTACATATTCAAAAAAATTTAAATAAAGTCGTAAATGATAGAACAGATATCAAACATTTGAGTTCAATATACGCAGATTTAATTCTTTAATTTTTCTAGGAAACAACATAAATCAAAACAAAATAATAATAATAACAAACAACAAACTCTAACCATAACAACTCATCTTCTTAGACAAAATCTAAACATCTAGAATTTTCAATTTTTCTGAAAAGAAAGTATAGTTTAGAACATGTGATCTCCAAAATTACAAGTAATTTCTTTTTAAAGACAACAATCAAATAATTTAAACCTATTTTGTACATTACGTGGGTGAAGGTTTCTGTGGTTCCCTTCCCATCTAATATCAACAGACCTGTCTGTTGATATTGGACTAAATAGCACGTAATTAATAACTGAAGACGGCCACAGCCGCAATAAGAAATTTTTGAAAAAAAGATAAATAGTACCCTATTCTTTGACTCTTCAAAATCAAAATAATTTGAACCTATTTCGAACATTACGTGGGTAAAGGTTTCTGTGGTTTCCCTTACCATCTAACAATAACAGATTTGAATGTTAATATTGGACTGAATAGCACGTAATAAATAACAAAGAACGGCCACAGCCGAAAAATTTTAGTGAAACAGTAATCTGTTTCTATTCAAATTTTTTCAAATCAATAAATGTCAAAGAAATTTCAATTTTTTCAAAAGTTTTGATAAAGCCACGAATGTCGTGGCGAAACGTCAACTTTTTAAAAAAATCGAGTTTTTTAAGATTCAACAAGCCTGTTATTGCTAATAATTTTCAAGAGATTAGAAATAGTTCACAGGCAACAACAATTCGAATAAATATATATATATATATATATATATATATATATATATATATATATATATATATATATATATATATATATATATATATATATATATATATATATATATATATATATATATATTCATCAATAGGTAAAAGAGGCTATTGATGTTTGCGTAATGATTTTATCGATATGTTAACCCTATTTCGACTTGTCCCGCGCTTTCGACTCCATTAATTTGGACTTCATTGAAAGCAAAATGTATAACTTGGGTTTCAGGGGAATATTCTTGGATTGGGTGTGTGATTATCTCCATCATAGACAAATGCTTGTTAAAGTGGAAAACAGTTTTTCTGAAAAGCATACCTTGAACATAGGTGTTACAGGTCGTAATCGTGAAGAATTAGTTATATCCACTAAAAAGATTATGGAATGCTTCGATAGATGGTGTGAGCAAAATTGTTTGATTTCAAATATCTCCAAGACAGAGTGTATATATTTTAATACGAAAAACACTCCAAACACTATCCGATTCGACATGAATGGAGCAAATATTGTATCCACTCGAACCGCAAAATTTTTGGGTATACATGTAGATGAAAACTTACGTTTTACGGATCATATCGATAGCCTCAGTAAAAAATTGAATTAATCAAGATTTGCAATTTCACGTCTGAAGTTCTCAATGCCAACTGAGTCTTTATTGACAGTATACTACAGTCTTGTATACAGTCATATGTCCTACAATGTCGTTCTCTGGGGAAATTCTGTAAACAGTGGAAGAATTTTCACCGCACAGAAGAGAATAATTCGAACTATGTTCGGGTTATCTCCGCAGGAATCGTGTAGGCCATGCTTTATTTTTCACAAGATTCTGACTTTTCCATGTTTGTACATATTAAAATGTCTAATCCTCATCAAGGAGAATTGCCCGAAGTTTGTGAGGAATTCACATTACCACGATTATCCTACCAGGAATGGTAATCTTTTGTATATCCCGAGACATAGTACAACGAGCGATCTCCCACATATCAGGGGATAAAATTCTTCAACCATTTGCCAGAGAGTATAAGAAACCTTAATAAATTTAGGTTCAAGAGCAGAGTGAAGTCAATACTTTCTTCCAGGGGCTACTATAGTATTGAGGAGTTCATGTCTGACTATAACGTGAATCAATTTGTTTGATGGTTTGAGTGTAGTGTTATTTTTGTTTTGTGTGTGTACTATATACAAATTTGTATGTCCTATATACAACTTGACTTGTCCAATACATATTTGTCGATGTCTGAATGGATCAATAAAATTATTATTATTATTATTATATGTATCATGCAATTCGTTACTTTTTAATTGTAATGTCAAACGAACTATTCTATTGGTTGATTTCAAACCAATTCAGTGTGCACATACGTATTCGTCTTCATTTAACAAAAAGGCACATCAAACTATATGTCGATCAAAAGTCTCCCCGTTCGGTGACAAACAATTCTGTATATTGCAAAGTCTTTCATTAATTTCTGAATATAAGTGGACAAATGGAATGAAAGGATCATAATATTTCTCAATATAGACGATGATAGTAAGCAGTTAAACCGTTCCGCATTATGGAATTCATGTTTTAGCACAATAAGGAAAACTGTATGGACATTCATATATTTATTCATAATGGCAGTGACGAAATAACGTGTTATTACTCTATACAAAATAGCTAATTATGAATACCGTTTCCAGCTATTGAAAAATATTATCGTAATTATAAATTTCAATAATTGAAATTTCCGATCCTTTAAGTAGGTGAATCGTGAATAATAAAAACTGAGGAATATCTGGAATTTTGAAGAGATCAACGACAAGCAATAACTGAGAAAGAAAACGTAATTTCAAATAATTTTAGATGAAAATAGCAAACGAGCAACTCTCAGAGGAAGTCAGAAAATGAGAGCGCTCTTCACGATGTTACATAGAGTAAACAAGATATTTATCAAAACCTAAAATATTCATAATTTCTGTCATGGGAGCGATCAAGACCAACGGGTTGTAAAATATATAAAACTTTCACACAACTTTGGATTAAAAGTTGCAGGAGAGAGTCTATAAAAAGACGGCTCCTATTCAAACAGAATGTGAACAGTTAGAACTGTATAAATTTATAATCGACTCGTTAAATGTTGATTCTCGGAGATTGAACTTCAATGGAACCTCATTTTTCGTTAAGAATGTTAGCTTGTATTTCAAACAACTCATTGTCTTTGAGCGAACATTCATTGATTGCTTTTCTCGATTCGATTTTTCAATTAAGTAGGTTTCTATTCTAGTCAAATTACGACATTTAAAATGAAGTTTTCCATTAACTTGAAAGTTTTTATATATTTCGCATAAAATATAAAGTATTCGATGATGAACTAAATTATGTAAACGATCGTGGTTATGTATATTCAATTTGAGGAGTAGTACATGCAGAAGTATGCCGATTCAAAATTTTATAATGTTTTTTGTGACCTTATATTGGAATAAAAATAGGATAACTACATTTTTTGGACAGATTCCGAAACAATAAGAAAGTAAACATAAATGTTTTGTCATTCTTATTTAAGCTCGAATACGTTTTCCCAGAATTTTTCCAGATCTTACAGATATTTTTTTCAAATTAAAAATTTTACCGATTGCCGTCATTGTGGCATAGTGATTTCAATCTAGGAGTGGAATAAGGAAAACACTACACACTCAAAACGTTGCGTTAATAAATCCCATCACATGTACAAATTTTCTTTCGATAACCAAACTGACACTAAGAAAAAATTAATTCAAGATCTGAGTACTAAGTACCTTTTCTAAAATTTCTGCGGGAACTGCAAACAATAATATATACCCGAAGCTCGAATTTTTTGAATGAAAACGTTTATTCAATTATGATAGTTTTGTAAAAGAGCAATTTTATTGAGAGAAAGATATCAGGAAATATAACCCTAACTGTTTTTTCTATGTACTCTGTGTAACTGTGGAAGTAGAGATGACTCTTTCTCAAAAATTATATTAAAGAGATGAGTTATTTTTGACTTATTAAACAATTACTTACAAACTGTGCATTTTACTCCTTCCCACAGACTATGGACCCAGGAATAGGCAAACACGGATTCGGGAAATTTGTAACCAATTAGTTTTTATAAATAAAGTGATTGATCAGGAAGATGTTAAGCCAAGTAAATTGTTTCCTGGATTGTGAATTAAAACTGAGAATAAAACAAAAAAGAGGGAGCTTCATTGAGGTATTAGGATATAAATCTCCAAATATGGATCAAGAAGAGTTCAACAGAAAAGATGCCAAAGCTCTAGACATCATGGTGCAGTGCAATAGCTGGTATAAAATGTATTGATTTCATTCAGGAAAAAACAACTGCCAAATATATGTTTGAAACACTGAAAAAACCATACACAAGAACTAGTCTCTCTACAAGAGTGAACTTGAAGAGGAAACTCCAACCTGTCACAACATCCATTGATATATATATATATATATATATATATATATATTTTTATCAGAATCCTGAATCTTTAACATAAGAGTTCGTGAAGAATAAGCTTATACAGAAAGAAGCAAGCCAAAATAGAGAAAAGTCTGGGAAAAGTGGAATACAGCTGGGAAATAATTATGCGGTGAAGCAGTAAGACATGCAATATATACTATCAATGGAATTCCCACAACAGCAATAAATAATAATAAATTACTATCAGAAATATGGTATACTCAAAAAGTATTATTAGACAACGTAAGAGTATTTGGATGTATAGCATACACACATACCTGAAGAAGAGTGAACGGAAAAGTTGAAAGAAGGGCGTAAAACTTTGATAATGTTAATAATGCTTTATATCTAATGGATATAGGCTGTGGGATAAACTAAATAATAAAGTTAAAATAATCAAATCTATTAGACTTGATGAAACACCTAGAAAATTAGTCATGGAAATATCTTCGAGTGACAAACAAGATAACTCTGAAGCTGAAGGAGTTTTTGACAGTTAAGAGGAACAGTCAGGGAATAATAATAAAGCAGAATATAGTTAAATCAGACGTAGTGATAGAGTGAAAACGAAACCAAAGAAATATGAGGATTATGAATTCAAATTGAAGGTTTCACTGTCTACAGGAAATTTAGTATCTGATAATTCACCAATATACAGACAAGCAATCAATGTTTAGGTTGACTGGAAGCAAAATATACATGAGGAGAAAATCATAAGAGGAATGAAACATGGAAATTTGTTCCTCACAAATTAGAAAAAAAATTTATTGATTCAAAATGGATTTTTACTGAGAAGAAAGTGAATGATATAATAATCAAGAAAGCACGTTTAGTAGCAAGAGGTTTTATGCAAGAAAATAAAAAAGATTTGTATGCACCAGTAGCTCGACTGGTGAGACTTCGATTATTATTATCTGAAGCTTTACAGAGAAACTTTGAAATTCTACAAATAGACGTTCAGTGTGCTTTCTTGAACGTAAATTTGTGAGAACCAGCACAATGAAATGAGTGTTTTAATAACTTTATAGCTAGAAAAAGTTTTACTAGAAGAAAGGTAAATCCATGTTTGTATTTCAAAGGTAGTACTTTTCTTAAATGGCTTGATGATATTTTGATTATTTCAGAAAATATTAATGATATTACTGAAATTAAAAATTTATTAAGATGTAGAAATGAATAATAATGAAAATTTTAAATTTTTAGGAAACGAAATTGTTAATGGAAATGATATGTTTTTAATTTCACAAAGGGAACTTGAAGAAAAAGTTTTAGAGAAGTTTCAAATACCAAATTGTAAAAAATCTTTCGCCCCAATAACAGTTCATTTAAAATAAAATTTTAAAAAACAATGTGAACTTCAACAAAATATATCTTACAGAGAACTAGTGCTAGCATAATGTATATAATAGTAGGCATAAGGCCTGATGTATGGTATTCTGTTACTTATTTTAGTCAGTTTCAGCATATTTTAAAAAATGAGCAATATAAATACCCGAAAAATATTTTAAGATATGTTAAACATACTTAAAATTTAAAAATAACTTTGTTAAAATCAAAGAAGATGAAAATAATTGTATAGAAAATTTCGTAGAACCTTATTTTGGATCAGATGTTGTAGATCGAAAAAGGATTATTTATCATCAAATAGAACAATAACGTAATAACATGGAAGTCAAAGAAGCAACACATTGTAGCATTGTCTTAATTTCAATTTACATATATATTTTTATCTTTAAGTTTAACCGAATATGTATCTTTTTAAAGCAACTTATTGAGACGTTTACTGAATCTGAATTATGTCAAATATTAACATATGACAATAATCAGTCTACAATTAAAATAACTTGTACTCTCGAGACAAAGAGTTCTGAACATAGAGATACTCGGCATAATTTTTCAGAAATCTAGTAAATAACGGAACTGTAAAACTAATATAATTACCCACAAGTCTAACTAAAAAAAAAAAGTTTAGTTTAGAAATAAGTTAGGTTTGGATTAGAATTTGTAAATTTTAAAATTAAGAGGTGCTGCATTAAGTAGAAATTCTATATGTTCGGTGTGTAACTGCGGAAGTAGAGATGACATGAAGTGTTTGGACCCTCTCCTCTCTCAAAAATTATATTATACAGTTCAGTTACTTTTGCCTGATCAAACAATCAATTATAAACTGTGCATTTCGCTCTCTGCCCACAAGTCTTAATTTTCTTGATTTTTTCACAGATTCCTTTAAGATTATCCTAGTCTGTGGAATATCAATATAGTATTCTTAGTAATGGTAATAATTCAATAAACAATTAATACAGGATTGCGAATCGGTCTTTTCACAAGTTGATACTTTAAGAGACTACAGAACCCATTTTTATGATTCTTTCACTGAGTAAATTTGTATAGGTTCTAATTCGTTGAATATTAATTTGCAGACTTTATCTCTGATCCAGTGTATTTGTGTGGCTGTATTGCTTTTCGCCTGAATTTGACTTCTAATTATTCATTGATGCAATTGTTTTACGTCGTGGAACTTGAGTAGGTGCGAAATATATAAATTATTTAAAAAATTAATGGACTTCGAAAAAGTTCTGAGTGAGTGAATATAATTACCTAATTACTAAACACACAGCATAACAGTAGGTCAGCATGTACAATTTAATTACTCACATATCTTGTGAAATGAGTGCCAGGTAAACATAAAACCTTGTATTGTTTCCATATGTATTAATTATAGATCAGCTGAAAATTTTATTCAAGGAGTAATGAACTTGAAATTATTTGATTTCAGATGTATTTTTGTATTGATTATTGCTTAGCACTATCTGGAAAATGTAGGAGATGGGGAGCAATTCTTTTGGATATTATATCATCCATCTATGTTATTTATTTTCAAGTCTAAAATATTTTCAATTCGTTTTATGTACTCCTGAACGAAAATGCATAGGAGTATGAGGTTAATGAGGATGTTACAAAAAAAAATTAAAATAAAATAATAGCGATAAAAAATTCATACATGTTTGATAATTTTACATAAATACCCAAATACTTCACAAATAATGTACAGTAAAAACCAAAACCTTGAAGGGCCAACAGCAGAAAGGGTTTGAAAATATAAATCATCCAGTCACTGTTTTGTTTCCTCAGTTAAAGTTAAAGAGGAGGAAACAATTAGAGGCCATTAGAAAGACAATTTCTTATGGAGTGCTTTCATTGTTGAAATTAATCGGAAAACCCCAGACCCTTCCGTATAACAAACTGTAATTAGCATTCGAATATTACCAAGCAAGAAGGCTGCCCTTACCCACTGCAGAGACAAGAAATGGAACAACGAATACTTCAGCGTGGACATTATCTTTTTTGTTTACCATTGACTAATTGATTCCTTGGGAGAAACTAACGAATAAATTAGACTAGTACAAAATTGAAGTGAGTTGATATACTTGTTATAGTTTGCGAAAGTCACAGTCAGTACGAAACATTGAAAGAAGTGGAACAATTTCTTTTTCATTGCATGAGGAATAATTCGTTTTTAGTTTAAGATAATGAAATTGATACGAAACTCAATTGTTATGTATCCCTGAGTTTCCATTTGAGTTAGAAACCCGTTTTTTATCAAACTTCTAACGTTTGGTACCGAACATAGTGACTTTCTCAAAACATAAACAATAACAATTAGATCATGAGTTTCACGACGAAACGTTAATTGTTTAATTAATTCAGTTTTTTCACTCAAATGGCATGTTATTGCTAAGAAAAGACAAGTAGAAAACAATGCAATAGACCCCGTGTTCCGACTGAAATGTGCACCCCCTCAAATCTCCGATTTCGTTCAAGTTTAGAAAAAATACTGAAGTAGCCCAATTATTTCGCAGTTAAATATGCACCCCCCTAGAGCTCAGAACCAATTCTTAAAAAAGTGGTAGTATTGATCTTGTAATGCATAATTTCAAGCCTTTTCATTGTCTTTTCAATTTTTTAAAATTAATCTTGTTTTACGTTCTGAAACATTTACGGCTTGATAAAATAATATATTATTTCATAAGGAGGAGAAGTGTCACTTTTCATGGCGAGCTTGAGGTAATTGAAAGCGAGCCATGAAAAGTCACTTCTACTCCGAATGAAATATGTTATTTTATTTTCAAACGTTTTGAAATTCATAAAAATCTGAATATCCATTTTTGGATTGATTCACATTTACGCACATAATTCTATCCACCTACGATCGTTATGAATTATGGAACATTTGACTAGTTACGGTTGCCACTTTGGATAGTTATAATTCGCAACCTGGTGAGAAGTGGTTGAAAGTGAAAATGACGTTTGAATTGGAGAAGTTTTTGTTCATGGTTACCAATTCATCTTTTGCATAGTAACACTTTTCCTGCCGCCGGCCGGAAAAGTGTTGCAACACTTCTCCTCCTTGGCGAAGAAATAGAACTTTTCGATGATCCTGTCAATCGAGAAATGACGTTATTATTGTACGTTTGAAAATAAAATCGATTTATACAAATGAGTTGGCTATAATATAATAAAATTGAAATTGATCGTGCAGTTATTTGCTTGGGAATCTTAATTGATTCAATTGAATCAATTGATTCAATATCAGCAGTACTAGACTATCGCAGTGTACCGTACCAGTTAACAGACAGGTGCAAGCGTAGTATATTTTTATCCAGTTTAGACCCTTTTTGATAACAAATGTCGAAGTTTTATCTAACCGCTGTCATTTTCGATATTTTTGTTTCAATTTTTACATTTTTCGCGGTACATGTTAGCATCTCCAGCAGCTCTCATCGAACTAAATGAGTTGCAATTTGGTATCCGCGATTATTTTCGAGAAAGAATTAAAAAACTGAATTATATTTTTCCAACCGCCTCGTTTTTTATGAAGATATTTCTTGTTATCTCGTGATTTCTAAAAATTTGCTTAACTGCACAGCTTCTATTGATTGGGGTAGATGGTTGAAATTTGATTTAGATAGAGTTGATGTTGAATTAAGATTCTTTGTGGGATTCAACTCTTTTTCTCCATCGCTCTGCATTTCACGGAGACTATTCGTTTCGAATCACACCTTGAATAGCTTCACGATTAGTAGGTGATGCAATTCTCGAATTTTTAATTCGTTTTTGTATAAAATTAATTATTTTCAATATTTACTTGCGATGTACTTCGCGATTTTTTCTTTCGAAAAAATAAATAATTTTCTTCTTGTTCATCGTAATACCTTTCAACAAATAGTTTTCAAAATTATGTAGTATGGTTGTTTTGAGAAAATCTTTCAGTGTAGTTACTGATAACCAAATTTCGCGCAGCGTAGATGAGAGGAATTTGTATCCTCTTAAATAGGAAAACTCAAAAATTACCAAATTTACAAAATTCAACGGTATCAATTGTAATTAATTTGAGTAGACACATCTAACAGAGTTCCTGCGTTTTATGTTCATGGAATCATGAACTGTTGTTTCATGTGTATATTAAATTTCTGAATATTTCGTAGATTATGCTGAAAGAGCCGAGAGGAGATGGAATTTAAAAAAAAATACTCCTAACTTGCGTAAAGCAGCAAACTCTGAGAGAAATATTATACGTTCAATCTAAATCGAATATCTACATGTTCGGAAAATTTTCTCCCATTCTCATCATCCTCGGAAGCTACGATATTTTGTTCAACATATTGCCGAATCAGAACTCCTCTGTAATGCTGATATTTCGAGCTCGCGTTTCATCAACCTATATAAAAGGTTGTCGAATTACAACAGGAACTGAAAAATTCTCAAATATCCAATACTTTTTGAAGGAAAAATGCCTTTGTGCTATAGGAATTTTTGTCTATAGTGATATTCGAGCGTAAATTGATGCTATTGGAATTTCGACATTTTATATTTGAGTTCGTTTAACGTTCATGATTTCGATTTCAAATTAGATGCTTTTGCATTCTTCTGTACATGCCAGTTTCATATCTTTAGCGTGATAAAGTTCGTTTTAATATTTTTGAATAATTTGTGGCACATCGATTGAACGATTAGTTTAATAAATGAATTCAGTAATTTTTCTGCAGTCATACCACAAAGCCAAAACACTGGCACCAACTCTCTTCAAATTTTGAATTAATGACGCAGTAACTTCGCTAAAACAAGAGAAAAACAAGTTTAATTTTATTGATTACTATGATTCAATCTATCAGACAGCGTTTCACCTCACTGTGACTTTATCAGATAGAACTGTATAATGAAATCTTGTTATCCCAATTCACATAAATCTTAGTACCTAAAAGAAACGATTACCACAAGAAAGTCAATAGTATGGCACAGCGACTTCTCAATATTCTTGTGTCATAGGTAATCTGAAATAACGAATTGAATATCATAAAGCAGATTGCTATCAATAATGCATATAATGCCAATCAATTGAAAATATTATCAAAATTATAATTGAGCATTATTGACAAGTTGTTCAATATTTTAACTTGAACCATAAGAAAAAATGTTTTCTCACAATACAATCAACTATTCAGCGCATATAAGTAGCAATAAATCAAAAATAGATAAATTCGCAAAATCGTGTGTCTATAATTTGTCATTTATAGGCATTATGTAACTCATGTATGAATAAGCCAATAGAATCCGTGAATTTTGCATAACTACTGTGTATTGATAAGTGAATATACTCTTGACGACGTGATATAATGATTCGCCTCGTGTCAAAATGTGAATGTTTTCGTATTGACGATGTTTTGACGTTTGTCAAAAAAAATTAATATTTTTTATTCGATATATAATCGTAACGAATAGCATTCGAGAAATCGAAAATAGTCGATTATACTGACCTCGTCACTCGACGTATTATCTTTAAACATCACTCGAGCTGCGCTCTCGTGGATGTTTCGCAAAATACGTCTCGTGACTCGGAAGTATAATCGATTATTTTCGATGCTCTTGTGATATTATAACTGAGTATATCGAATGTCGATAGAATCCATAAAAACTTCGTAAAAAGAATCAAAGAATATAAGCACTTTCTCGAAAATTATGGGAGATATTCTAATTATTTGATTATCATTACTTTGATGAGAATCATCCATTCAATACAGATTACCATATTTCACATCTTTTTATTTATTATTTATTTATTTAAATTAACGTGTCTCGACATCGGAGGTCATTGACACGGGGTACAATTTACAGTTGTGTGCTGAATATTATAGTCATAAAAAAAGTTATACACGGCTGTAGAGCTGGTATTCTTGGAGGAATTTGACAGTTGATTCAATTTGAGTTGAGGAGTTGAGGATGTCTTTTAGGTGTTCCTTCAGTCCAAAGCTCCTATAAGCTTCTCTATAGTGAGGGCATTGTGATAGCAGGTGAGTTACAGTTAGTCGGGTGTTGTGACAGTATTCGCAATTTGGTTGATTTTCCTCCGACATCAGATAGCCATGAGTTAACCTGGTGTGACCAATTCTGACCATTTTTTGACTGCTTCTTTACAGGATTCATTCCACCAGGGAACTGTTCTCTTGTTTGGTTGAATAACAAACCTACCAACATGTTCTTCTGCAGTTGAAGTTAGAATGTTGGTGAGTTGGTGGACTGCTAGATCAATGTTGTTCGAGAAGTCTGTGAGTGCTGCTTGATCGTTTACTTTTTCAGCGAAGAGGTCCCAGCTAGCTTTGGATAACTTCCATTTCGTGACGTTGTTTTGAGAATGGGTTTCATTGTCAGTGATAACGATGAGAAAGTGATCGCTATCGTAAAGGCAATTCAAGGTGTTCCAAGAAAGAAACGTTGCACTGATTGGATCACATAAGCTAAGATCAATGGAAGAGAAATTACCTATGGACATATTGAAATATGTGCTCTCGCCACTGTTGAGGAGATTGAGATCTAGATGGTGTTGTGTGAATTGAAGTCACCTAAAAAGATGAAAGGAGCGGGAAGCTGAGTCACGAGGTTAGCAAGTTCCACATAAGAGAGGTTGTGATTTGGTGGTATATAAACGTTGCATACAGTGAGTTTTCGTGGACACCAAGTGGTGATAGCGACAGCTTCCAGAGTGGTGTGGAGAAGAAGTTCTTGGTAATACAAATCAGATGAAATGTATATTGATGCTCCACCGCTAGCTCGATTGTTTGTTCTTCTAATGAAATGATGTCCAGTAAAGTGTTTGAGGTTCGATGGATTACTCGTTTTGAAGTTTGTCTCCTGCAGGCAGAGAAGGTCCGGGGATGTATCGGTGATTAGTTATTGTATCCGTTCCAAGCGAGGATAGAATCCTCTACAATTCCACTGTATTAGTTTGGAAGCAAAATCTGTGTGTTGGTTAATTTTGGGATGAGCTGTCAGATGGTTCATCTTCGTCGGTAGTTGTATTGATGCTATGCAGGCTGCCTAAGTCTATTGCTTCGTCCTTCAACTTATCTTTTATTTTGTTTGATATTCTTGTGATTCTATTCTTGATTGTTCTTTGTAGGTATAGGTAAATGTTGTGTAGATCTTGTAGTAGTAATTTAATGTTCGATGTGAATTTTTCTGCTTCAGCGTAGGGTGCCGTGCTTCCGAACAAATTTTCTAAAAATGCTATTAGGTTGTCATAGGAGAGACGAAAAGCTTCGGGATCCTCATTATATGCCGTGGAGATTGAGTTTTTGGCGGATTCGTTGAGAGCGTGATCCGATGGAAGGTCCATTTTGCGTTTCTTCTTTGCTTGTTTTGCTGACAGGCGTACTATTGGTATGTGAGTTCGGGGGAGGCATGGTATTTTCCTCTTCGTGTACAGTTTGAGTTTATTGTTCTGGTTGACTGGTTTGTTCGCTGGAGGATAGGGTCTCTGATAAACCTCTCTTAAGTGCGGGAGTGTCGCTTAGTTGAGGTGTAAGAGAAGACGTGGCTGGTTCTTGATCTACCGCTATTGGGGATTGTGTGATTGGATGAGAGATATTTGCTTGTGTTGTTTGTGGATTGGGACTATTCGATGCCACATGGCCGGTCTGTCGACAGATGAAGCACTCCATCCTGTCAGTCGACAGAAAAACTCTGTTGTCATTCCCATCAAAATGGATTAAGACAGACGTTTGTAGGTCATAGTTGTCAGTAGAAGGAAAGATGTATGCTTGTCTGCGGAAGCTCATTATATATGAATACTCATCTCCAGGAATGCCTGCCTTGAGAAATGAAATGGGAGAGGCAAGCTTCAGTCCAAGATTCTCTATAGCGTTGAGTACGATTTCGTGAGGAATGCTAGGCGATATGTTCGAAATTACTATTCTCTTAGTTGGTGAGACTAGCCTTCTTACATTGAGGTTTATATCACCAATTGTAACGGATGGATGGCTTTGGATAAGCTGCTCAACGAGTCCTGCCGTAGCCAGATATATACAAATTCTGTTATTCGATATCTTTGAGGCGAAACAAATATTCTTTGGTTTAACAATTTCGTCAATTGCTTGAACGTAATCGTGCAGTTTGAGATTATCTTCGGCGTGAAGTACAATGGATTGGCCTCTTTTGGGAAAGTTGATTTTAGGGATAGATTTGGCTGCAGACGCGTATGGAGACTTCTGAGATGCTGTTGTTTGTTCGGTGTTTTGAGACATTGTGGGAGTTGAAATAGATGAACTGTTAGATGACATTTCAGCGCCCTTGTACTCAAAAGCGACTGATATTTTTATTTTGGAAGTTTCTAGGAATGCGGATATTCGTAATACACCATAGTATATTGTTGGTTGCTTTCAAAAAGTTGGGCAGCAGACCCGTTTAATATCAGCTGGTGTAAACTGATAAGGGAAATTCTTTTGTTTACGAACTAATTCGAAGATAATTAATCCTCCCAAACAAACGATAGATATCACAAAGTTTTTCACACAAACTGATTATTGAGTTCTAAATGACTTTCATCAAAAAGCTTGTAAAAGAAAATTCACTTGTAACGTTCAATAACTGTGGTTAAAAAAACGCACTCGGTCGCAGAGTATCAACACTCGTCGGAAACTCACACGTGAATCAATATCTTACATCTTTTTAGTTATGCCATATTATGTAGGATAGTCTACCATTTGAAATTCTCGAAAGTATCGAAGTAACTACAACTCCATTTCCATTTTAGTATGACTAACAGATGATTCAGGACCCCAATCTGTCACTTAAGCGTAAATGAAAAGGGAATCGAATTAATCATTCAGGGTGTAAATCTACAGCTTCTGTGAAGTTGCGATTAAATGAGTTAATTTTGTGCTTATCCTAGTAATTTATAAATTTTTACGAAAGTTATTCTGTTTGTTTCACCTAGGTAAAGTGTTTTCTGATTTCATCATGAGAAAAACAAAGAAGGAAGCCTGTAAAAGGTCAGTTTCAATTAGAAACTGTAACGGAGTTTATATGTTACGAATAAAATTCAGTCGAGTAACAGGATCCACTTCTCGCCTGTTTTACTAATGGAAAATGTTCTCTGTCAAGCGTTTAAAAATCAGTTGTTCATTTGAATTAAGCAGCTTTTCGAGTAGTTTGCAATTAATTATTTCAGGAAATAACTCCAATTCATCGTTTAGTGCACATATTATGGTAGTACATAGAATGCCTGTTTCTTGAGATCTAAAGTGACATATGCTGTGAAGAATATTCTCTTATCGGAAAACGTAGTTCAGCTATCTGATTCGGCCGTAGTTATTTGATAAATTATCGATCCTGCTTTCTAAATTAGGTGTGAGGCTCTGGAAACTTCCATTCAGATGGATTTATTTGAATCTCAATTTGCGGACGTCTAAATTTTCATCATTTTCAGAATCTATCAATCAATCAAATCATAAAAGTATATAATAAGAATTTTTTTCGGAAGGTGTACGTTTTTTTTCCAACTAAATGTTCTCTATGAGCAGTTATAAGTTTGTGAAACCTTCTTCAGCCCTTTATGTAATATTAAATTTAATATGAATTGAATTTCCTATCGTTTTACATTAATATGAGAATTCATATTATCCTCACAAAGAATGCGCGGCGTGGATCAACTTTCTAATTGCGACCATTAGGTCTAACATTGGTCTAATTTGGAAATATAAAGACCTAGGCTATACTACAATGAAGTTAGTATATTTATACATAAAATATTTTGCTGTTATAATATATATGCAATTATTTTAAGAAGAAATATACCCCAAATACATTTTTTATTTTGAAACAAGAGCATTTGACATAACACATAGTAAGCATACTTTAATTCAATAGATCGATTATGAACAGTAGAAATTGAGTTTGAGGCGAAACAAAACCTTGATAAACATCAGTATCAGTGAAAAATGAACTTTTAACTATTTTTTACACAGTTATTGAGCGATAGAATTATTAAATATGCGACTTCTATCGAGTAATGACATGCATTACCATATAGAGTTAAATAATAATGACAGTTCGCTGGAATAATATTAATATTGCTCAATCGTCAAATTAGACGCAAAAATACTGTCACTTGGAATGTCAGTTATTTGGTGTGTATCTTTCTTATTTCTGGTATCATTAGAGAAATGTATAGTACTGAATCAGTAGTAGTGTACAGCGCCAGACATTTTGAAATTAGCGGCTAGCCCTACAGAAAATCTTCCACCTACCTAGTTGAAAGGTGAATATGATGCGGTGTACAAAACTTTTATGGATTGGCAACTGCCTCAAAAAACATCGTCTTTGCTGAAAATGTTATCCTAGTGTATTTTATTGAATTCGAAAAAAAATACAACTCATCAACATTGTGAGCACATTATTCGATGCTGAAAAGTATTTTGAATATTTACCATAGTATCAAAGAGTAGGAATTAACAAATTATCTTCTATGAGAAGCACATTGCTACGGTTTTAAATTTAAAAAATCCCGAATTGTATACAGGACATTCGTTCCGAAGACCATTTGCAACCATTCCCGTTAGCGCAGACGTTGACATTACAGCAGTAAAGCAGTTAGTGGGATGGAGATCAACCACAGTTGCCGAAGGTTATATAGATGACAACATTACCAACAGAATAAAAAGAGGAAATCAGATTTCAAACGAAATTAACATATATAATTTTGGATAAAGTATAGTATTCAACAATGGCTATTACCCACTCAGATGTTACAACACTCTCCTCCGGCTCGTGTTTCAATTTCGTCTTCGTGGGTGATAGCCATCATTATACGCTTATTGAATTATATACTATTAATGTCACGATGTTCACTTTATGAATAGGTAAAGTCAACTTGTCATTGGATATTATTTCGTGAAATAAAATTCTTGAAACTTAATTTTGATTCTTCATTTCACTTCAATATACTAATGAGATCAGTTGAAGTTTTATTCTGGTGTCATAGGAGTCCTCCTCCTTAATGGTTTTTTCAGTGTATCATATCTAGATATAGCAAAAGATAACTGCTTATCCCAAACGTAATGAAATAAAAATAAATAATAAATAAACTTATGTGAGTGGAGGGTTTTCATAATATCCATTTGTTCAGATATTCCAAAGCTGATATATATCTGAGGCAATTTTAATGAAACTAACGTACCTAAAGGGATAAATAGAAAATTTTTTAACCAATAGGCAGATTGCCTCAAAGGCTTTGACTTGATTCATCAGCCAACAATTTGGTGTTTCTTGTAACTTCTTCAAACTCAAACAGTACTTTATATACATATTCATATTTTCATGGCATATGAAAAACTAAAGTTGTAAGGTTGATGAAATTTCAAGATTTTATTCAGATTCAAATATAGAACTTTTCTATGGTGGTGGTAATTACTGCAGACTAACAACAAATGATCGAGTGCACCTATTTTGTCAAATCCGCACGAGGGAAATTCGCTAATACTCATTTTATTCAAATAAGATACATAAAGCGTGACCAGTGATCATTCGAGTATTTATGAATTCTCTACGATTTGCTGGGAAAGGTTGGTTAGGTGTTTAATATTTTATTTTCGTATTATCTTGGTATTCGTATTTATAATGTTTGTAGATTTTTTTTTCCATTTAGATAGAAGTCAGATTGATGATATTTCGTTGTGTTTCATTCTTTGAAGCTTCTTTTTGTAGTCGAATTTCTCGTTAGCCGAAATTCCTACATGTACTTCTACCCACATGAATATTGAACATGAATGTGATTTCGAAAGAGGAAATGTAAGGACGTTAAAATATTTTTATGTATAAACAACAAGGAGCTATCCAAAGGAATATTCTTCAATGACTGTCTAATAGAATGAGAATTTGTTTTTGGAATTATATCTCTTGCTGTTCTCGAATATAATATAAATCCATACAGATAACATATAGTTCGCCAAAAAAATTGAATAATTTTCATGTAGAATAAATTTAAAATAGGGGATCGTAAACTGCGGCTCCTACGGCAGATGGTATTGATATTGAAGCATCTGTGTATAATTGATAGAAGTCTGGAAATTTTGAATCAATCACATGCAATGATTCTTCGTTAGCTATCAAATTATTATATACGGGAATTATAACACGAACATCTGTATTCCAAAGACTATAAGCCTTCGTAAGTATTGAATGCATTGGTTTACTATAGAGTTCTTCCTTTTGAAATACAATAGAGCTGTAAGAGGATTTTTTTAATTCATTATTTATTAGTAACTGTCAGAAGAAAAAATTTATGAAAGTCGTCCACCAAAGTTTTTACCACTGTCATTGTTTTGATTGCAAATTTACCACCTACCATTGTTCGTCGAAATTGCAAGTCAGTTCACTAGATTCCGAATAAATTACGTCCGATGAAGAGTAAAAGCTGCAATAGAGATTAATGCCCGCCATATACGCTACGGTAGACCGGATAGGTTACCTGTGCAGGTATACCTGCGCAGGTCTGTGTACGTGTGTGGGGACGTTCCGGTATACCGTAGCGGTTTTCATTTCTTTTCCCGATGTCATCGATTGAAGACGATGACATACTGGCATTGATAGGCCTAGCGTTTATTTTGAAGAAAAAATATGAAAAAACAGTGGAAAGGGTGCGAAAAAAATGGTGTAAGCTTTGGCTATTGAAAAGGCGAACTTATAGTCACGTCAACTTATTGAATGAATTGAAATTCCAACCTGAAGATTTTAAAAATTATCTCAGAATGGACGAAAAAACATACCTGAAATTACTTACAATGGTTACTCCTATGATACAGTTATGAGAAATAGTATATCTCCTTACGAAAAATTAACTGTTACTTTGAGATTTCTAGCAACAGGCAGAAATTATGAGGACCTAAAATTTTCAGCGGTTATTTCACTTCAAGCGCTTGGAGAAATTATTCCTGAAACATGTTATAGGCCTTGTGTTGCTTTTGTCGCATCTGCCTCAATTTTGCTATTAGTAATTTATAAGAGGCTTCTTTTTTGTCTCTATCATGGTACTCTTGAAATTTTATTTGCCAAAGACATGGATGAGTCTTTTATATTTCAATAAAATCTTCGATAACTTTTTTGTTAAATCTGACGGAGCCATTTTCATGCATTGACGTGTGACAATAGAAAAAAATGACGCGACCTGCGCAGGCGACCGGAATACATCCACACACGCTCAGGTACACCTTAAAAAAAATTGATTTTCGATCTTGCTCCGGTCGCCAGCGCAGGTTCAAAAACCTGGAAATACTATTTCCACATACGCTCCGGTCTACCTGCGCAGGTATACCTGCACAGGTAGACCTCTCCGGTCTACCGTAGCGTATGTGGCGGGCATTAGTTAGGTATATATCCTGTAGTATCTGTAGGATTCATATACGTATATCACATTGAACAGAGTAATTGGTAAACGTATAATGAATCTTATATATAAAGACAAATATTTGTATTTATGTACTAGCTAACCACCAACACCGTGCCGTCGATTATGGCAAGTTTCGCGATGATTTAGCATTTTTGCATGGGGAATCATATTATGTAGAAGAATTATTTGAATCAACTGTATAGTTTCCATGGAAATAAATTTCGTAGCTTGGCCACATAGCTACTTTAGCGCATGCGCAATTTATTATTCAAACCCAGTGGAGGAGAGAACAAAGCTAAAACTGATATAAAATAAGAGAAGAAATTTTTAAAATAACGAGAATCATAGAAAAACTACTCTGAAGCCCACGTCATTCTATATATCATCGTTAATGTTCATACTGCCAATTTCAAACACAT
The DNA here is from genome assembly GCA_030704885.1 of Cynegetis impunctata. Lineage (NCBI taxonomy): Eukaryota > Metazoa > Arthropoda > Insecta > Coleoptera > Coccinellidae > Cynegetis > Cynegetis impunctata. The sequence continues at coordinate 749,895 of JARQZK010002194.1, read as the reverse complement.
AACATTCGAAATTGAAAAAAGAATGCATTCCGACCGGCCGGGGGGTTTTTCATCAATATTTTACTATTGCAATATTGTCAAGTTCTTGCGTTCTTAACGAGTTTGTAATTATGCTACCTGAATATCCTCAAAGTTGATGTATACAATATCATATATAAGATGAAATTCTAATCTCGGGCATACTTATTCTTCACCTATTGAGTCTCGGGAAATTATGTAGAAGCAATTTCCACTCCTGAATTCACCGGTGGAGTCACCACGAGTTTCCGATAATTGAACTCACATGAATTTAAAAAGGGTCTGCTTAATATATTCCCATCCCGAGGGAACGGAAACGGCTTCGATATATGCTAGGGTTCATTTATAACGAGGTCCTTTAGGATTTGGATTCTAATGAAGACCTATTCCATTTCATTCTGCGATTGGATGGGTTACTTTGACAACCAACCGTTTCAACGTTTCTCCAAGATTCTCGATTATTTTGTGAAGATATAATATATTTTTTAATATCAAGTTGAATTACTTTCAACATGAAAACATACTAATTTCTATGCAATGAAAATAACTTCAATATTTTTAGATCATACATCATGAAAATTATTTATTTTTTAATCATCAGAAAGGTATCAATTCATAAATTCAGGTATGATACTTATTACGGTGTTATAAAAAATGACTGCTTCCTAACATATTGGCTCATATTTCATAGAAAACTATTATAGAAAAGTTTCATACGGCTTTCAGAAATCCTAAACTTCTTATTTAAATTCACATTATGCAATGCGGAATATCTTCATAGTGTTTTTTTTTTTTTTATCTCGAGGGACCTACAGTTTAACGCCGGTTCCGAACGGCCAATGGGCTTGTAAACGAAGTACATTACCCAGCAATTGATCTCATAATTATAACCACTAAATTCCTGACATACACAACACCCAAGAGCAAGGTGGGACTCGAACCCACATCCTCGGCTTACAAGCGGTATACCTTACCGCTGGTCTACCGAGGCCTCAGATAGTGTTTCGTTATGTGCTAATTCATTCAACCATTTCTATACTATGTTATTTTCAAAAATTTACTTTGACTTTCACGATTTTTTATTACTTTCTTTCGCAAATTGTTGCTTTTTCGTTTCCTCTGCAACTAGTGTTTACCATCAATTTCTATTACTTTGTATAGTATTTGAGCACAATTTTTCTACCGATAGCTTTTTGTCATCGAACAAGGTAGACAAAAGTAAGTATTATACAAATAGATACGTGACTTTGTTTACGAAATTTCTGTTTTCCTGGCCAGGAAAGAGCTTCAGTAAATCTCTCCCAGGACGTTCCTACAAAACTTCAAAGTTGTTAGAAACATTTAGTTGAGTATTTGATAAGGAAGTTTCAATATGAACTATGTGTCTTCATGAATAAATAAAATTTTTGTAATCAACGTCGAGCTCATGTTTTGATGAAAAATGATTAATTCACGTATTAATATACTAAAGGAAATACTTATTCTCATAATTCAAATTGTGATGACCATATAGATTGTGTTTTGACTTTAGAAAACAGTATATATTACCGACCTTTTCATTGTACATTATTCATGTTCAGAGAGTGCGATGTTACTTGCTGAATTCTAAGGGAACCGCCTCAATCTCAAACTAGCATAAATTGTAACGCTGATAGGCCACTGTCTGTTCTTTAAAATACAGGTGTTGCAAACCGTAGGTACATCATTAGAGTGTAATTCCAAAAGAGTTAGTGAAGTTCCATAAATTCACTTTCATATCATGTTCACTCAATGATCACATTAAAGGTGTTTGCAGGGTGTTAGGTATGGTTGACAAACAAACGTTATTAACGTATTACTGATTTATTACAATCACTGCTTATAGGTATGCGGTTCAGATTTTTCACTTACGATTCACTCATTAAAAACTATCTTTACTATCTCGGTGTAAAAGTGTTATGAACTTATGTATGTAAATAAAATTAGAAGTAATGAAATACTGCAGTTGTGAATAAATTTAGAAAGGTGAAAAAGTTCCTCAAATAAATGAGCACGCGTGTGCTTGATTGTTGAGTTACAATTAACTGATTATCAGTTCTGAATGTTTCCATTTAAAATTGTGTAACTGCTCATTCTCATCACATAGTAAATAATAATTTTCCTCGCCCGACTCTAAAAATATCATCCGGGACTAAGAAGTATAAGAGAGTGAAAAAACAGTACAAAAATTCAAAATATGAATATTTGAAGATATATAAAATATATTTGTGTATTAATTTCCGTACAGTTCGAGAACATATTTTACCCGTAGGAGAAACTACAATAGAATCGGAATAAATAACTAACATAAGTTTTTATGTTTTTTAAATAAACCATTTATCCTGTAGAAATATCTATTAACAAACATTGATGAGTTGAGTAAATCCAACTCAGATCATAGCACATACAATAAAAATACCATATCATAACGCTAGGTTATCAATGAAATCGTTTTTCGAGTATTAATATTTTGTTATTAGTTATGAAATATGAATAGGTGAATAAACAGATATACATATATATATATATATATATATATATATATATATATATATATATATATATATATATATATATATATATATATATATATATATATATATATATATATATATATATATATATATATATATATATATATATATATATATATATATATATATATATATATATATACATATATATATATATATATATATATATATATATATATATATATATATATATATATATATATATATATATATATATATATATATATATATATATATATATATATATATATATATATATATATATATATATATATATATATATATATATATATATATATATATATATATATATATATATATATATATATATATATATATTATATATATATATATATATATATATATATATATATATATATATATATATATATATATATATATATATATATATATATATATATATATATATATATATATATAATATATATATATATATATATATATATCTATATATATCTATTTATATATATATATATATATATATATATATATATATATATATATATATATATATATATATATATATATATATATATATATATATATATATTCAGTGTATCGCCAAAGATGAAATAACGTATTTAGTATTCCTTCAATCAAGAAAATATATTGAAAAACTAAATTTGTCTTAAAAGTGAGGGAAATTTGTGACTTTTTCAAAATTTTCGGTGAAACGTTAGGTTATCAATGATATCGTTTTTTCGAGTATTAATAATTTGTTGTTACTTATGACATATGAATAGGTGAGTATACATCTATATATATATATATATATATATATATATATATATATATATATATATATATATATATATATATATATATATATATATATATATATATATATATATATATATATATATATATATATATATATATATATATATATTATATATATATATATATATATATATATATATATATATATATATATATATATATATATATATATATATATATATATATATATATATATATAATATATATATATATATATATATATATATATATATATATATATATATATATATATATATGTATATATATATATATATATATATATATATATATATATATATATATATATATATATATATATATATATATATATATATATATATATATATATATATATATATATATATATATATATATATTCATATATATATATATATATATATATATATATATATATATATATATATATACATTTATATACATACAGGGTGACCTAGAGCTACGTAATCGGTCCATAATTTTTTTGTTATTGAAGATATCGATATGAAATTTTCAGGGCAAATATGATCTAAGTCTATTTTTCAAAATTATTTTGAAGAAATATGCACTTTCGGTTTTGCCGAAAGTGATATCAACTTTGTAATTTCAAATGCAATACCCTGTATATCTTTTAATTTTCGAATTTCTTATGTAATTTATAATCGAATTGCCATATATCTCTCTTTATATCTAAAATGAATAGTTTTCGAGTTATTCATTTTTTTCGTAAAATTTGGACAGTTGCGTCTTCAACAAGAATAGGCTATTACTTCTTTGTTAGTAGGTCTATTGGTATGCGGTTTGGATTTTTGAAACATTGTTTCATTTATTCCTTGTCAAAATTTTCCATATTTCTAATTAATTACTTGGTAAAATCTAGGGTGAAGTTGGCAAATTTTAAAAGTTAATAACCTTCTTATTTCTAATGGAATGCTTTGTATATTTCTGCACTATTATATGTGCTATCAAGTTACCTTTCGATCTGTATAACCATTTCCTATACCTACAGTTAATAATAACAAAGATATTTCACAATTTTGTAATAATTTATATAACAATACACCTGAGAAATCGAATAGCGAGTTATTTTGACGTATCCATGAATACCAATTACAAAAATTGTTTAAAATTTAATTGTGTCACCTTTTCTGTTATCAGAAAAGATATTGAAAAAATAGTAATTCTTAGTCGTTAATATTCAATAATTATTGTTGTTTATAAACAACATATATTTGTAGTAGACTAATGTCAAATTGCAATGTCAAGTTTGACATTATCATTTTGGTCAAGAGAAGTACATTCATATAATCCAACAGTTACTGCAAATAATACATTTCAACGTTATATAAAAAGTTATCAATGCTTATTAATAACAGAATCATAAAACGTAGTTGAATCAGAATACGAATATATTTGATGATAAATTCTACTAGCTAGCAGAACATTTCGATCCGCATCTCCAATACAGTAAACCATATTTATCATTTATTATCGCATAAAATCCATTTTATTAACTGAAAAAATACTAGAAAAGGTGACACAATTAGATTGTGAACAATTTTTGTTATTGGTATCCATGGGTACGCCAAAATAACTCGACAGACGATTTCTCAAGTGTATTGATATATAAATTGTTACAAAATTGTGAAATATCTTTCTTATTATTAACTCTAGATATAGGAAATGATTATACAAATCAGAAGGTAATTTAATGTCAAATTTAATAATGTAAAACTATACATAGCATTCCATTATAAATAAGAAAGTTATTAACGTTTAAAATTTGCCAACTTCACCCTAGATTTTATCAAGTAATCAGTTAGATATATGGAAAATTTTGTCAAGGAATAAATAGAACATGGTTTCAAGGTTACAAAAATCCAAACCGCATACCAATAGACTTACTAGCAAAGATGTTATACCCTGTTTTTGTTGAAGACTGTCAAAATTTTACCAAAAAATGAATAACTCGGAAACTGTTCATTTCAGGTAAAAAGAGTAGTATAACAATTTTATTACACATTACATAAGAAATTCGAAAAGCAAAAGATATACAGGGTATTCCACTTGAAATAACAAAGTTGATATCACTTCCGGCAAAACGGGAAGTGAAAATTTTCTTCAAAATAAATTTGAAAAATAGATTCAGTCGGATCATATTCGCTCTGAACATTGCATATCCATATTTTCAATGTAACAAAAATTTGAATCAGAGAAGCGTATGTTATCGAATGTTGCTTAAGGGTATCCGCACAACGCGGATACCCTTAAAACACGCGGCTGGTAGCCTGGCTGGTCGCTGGTAGCTTGTAGCTGGTAGAATGTAAAATGTTGTTCTTCGAGCGACCAGCGAGATAGCCCGCTAGCATACAATCGACCGGAACTGCGCGCACATACGGTATCCCATAAGAAACTACGAAGATAATTTTTGCAGCCAGGCGACCAGCTAGGCTACCAGCTACCATCCAGGCTCGTTGTGCGGATACCCTAAGGTTTTAGAAAAATGATATGTTTGTGTTAAGAGTCTGATGGTCGCTATTTTGAACACTTTATATAAAATATTGCTTGTTTTATGTCCATAATTTTTTTATCTCCTTCATAATTTGAGCTAATACATTACATTTAAGATATTCAAAAATAAACGCATTGATCATGAACTTGATGTTTTTTTCAATCAATTGTGATTCTCAAAATCAGTTTGTAACATGAATATGTGCATTTTGTTTGAAAACATGGAAAGTTATCGATAATAATGTCTTCAGGTATTCGATAGACAATTACATTTTACATATGCTGATGACATACAATATGGGATGTTCTATTTCATTTAAACAAGTTGGTGCCGCTTAAAGATTGCAATTATTTTACCTTTATTTTTACACACCAAGTATACCTAAGTTAGTCAATATTTGATGAGTGCGACATAAATTTTGTTCCAGTTAGTAGTGGGGTAACGCACGACTGTCATTTCGTGCGTTACCGTGTTGTCCACACACACATTGTGATGTCCTGGCTTTACAACTTGTACTCCTGATGGAGTCACAAACTAAGTGTGTCGAAATATTGAGTTAACGAGAACGTTAGAGCTTTATTCTACCCACAGACCGCCACCCAAAAATTTTACAGTATATATATATATATATATATATATATATATATATCTATAAATATTTATATAATATATATATATATATATATATATATAAATATATATAATATATATATATAAATATAAATATAAATATATATATATATATATATATATATATATATATATATATATATATATATATATATATATATATATATATATATATATATATATATATATTAGTTAGGAATATATATATATAGTATCGTCGACATATCTGAAATAGAACTTCAAGTATGAAATATATATATATTATTATTTACAATTTTGTCAACCTCGAGGGATGTCATGAATATTTCCGCCAATATGGGAGCTAGAGGTGAACCCTTTAGGCCTTCATCTAAAGAATAAGTGATATCATTAAAAGCGAAAAAATTCTGATCCAGACATATCTTGAGTATATTAAGCAGCTCTCTGATTTGAACATTTGTGTAACTACGTGATGTTAGTCTATTCGATACTATATTGCTTTGGACAGGTGGTTTGGAACTGCTTCATGTTTTTTTAGGTTATATCAATTCTGTACCCCCAAAAATCAAGTTTACAATGGAACTTCGCAATGAAAATAAAAGCTTGAATTTTTTGGATCTCACCTTGACAGTTGGGAACAATAAGTTGGAATTTGAAATTTACAGGAAGTCAACTCAGACATCTACTGTCATACACAACTCTTCAAGTCATCCTTTCCCACATAAAATTGCAGCATTTAATTCATATGTACACAGATTCACAATGTTACCTTTGTCAGATGAATAGTTCGACAACGAAGTTTTAGTTTTAAAACAGGTTGCGTTGGTTAATGGTTATACGCCTCATTTGATAGATAACCTGATTTTAAAAAAACCGAAAAAGATTATCCAACAAGAGACTTATATTAACGAACTACCGCATGCTGATAGGAATGAGTGTAAATTTGTCTCATTGACTTACATGGGTCCTACATCTTATAGATTAGCATCTATTGAAGGGTTATTTCAATGTTTCATTCAGAACTTCTAATACTTTAAAAATGGCTTTAGTCAATAACAAGGACAAAATAAACATTCTCAATAAGTCAGGAGTTTATCGACTTCGTTGTGACACCGTTCTGCAATATATGTTGGACGCACTTTTCGTAGTTTTGGAATACGTATCCGTGAACACACCAAGTTTCGCAGCCCCTTATTAACAGGATTCTCTCAGTTTTCTCAACATTTACTCGATGAGGGACATACATTCGATCTGCAGACTGGCTTTAAGGCCTTGCACATTCTTGAGAACGGACCATTGCTTCCACACATGGAGCAACTGGAAATAATAAGGGTTCATAAATGTGCTGATGATGCTATGTTAAATTCTCAATTGACAACTGATATACCACCAATTTGTTCGGTGTTGTTTGAAATTCCAGAATGATTTATATAGTTGCGGTTTGAGGTTGACGTTTGTTGCGTGTTTGTGTTGTGTACTTTATCTACTACATAATTCGATCTACCAGATGTCAATTATCAACGTCAAGTTAGTTTTGTTGTTCGGTTAGCGTCGTATTCGCATTGTCTAGTGCGCTTGAGCATCAGATTTCCATCAATTCTAAGATTTTACTAATGTCCGCATGTGAATGTCATTGTTATTTGTATTTTGTATATGCTTATATTTAAAATAAAAACACTTGGCTTATGTTTCACAATATAAAAAATCTTTAGATACTGTACTTAGCAGTAATAAAAAGTCGACATGTTTCGAGGTATGAACTCATTATCAAGACTGACAACAGGAGAGTATTGCATCGTAATTTATAAAACAGACAAAAGCAAAGGTGATACCTGAAAATCAATTTGTTCGTTTACAAGGGGTAATTGACTATTATGGGCGGAACTTATTTCGATAATTTCGAGAAGGTCAAGACGTTTACCCTTGTTACCTGAATGTAACAATTTGGTTTTGTTGAAATCCAGGAAGTGATTGAATTTTATACAATGTTCAGAGAAGCCAGTGGTATTTTTGTTTTGTAAAATTGACTTTTTATGTTCTTCAACACGAATATTTATATTCCTTCCTGTCTGTCCAATATAGAAAGCAGGACATTCGTCGCAAAATATTTTGTAAATACCACTGTTTTCTCCGATGTTAGATTTTTCTTTATTATTGACCAAGAGTGACTTCAAGTTTCTTTTATTTGTACGAATTGTTTTAACGTTATTTTTCGATAGTCTGTTACAAATTTTGCTACTCAAATTAGGCACATAATTTATTGGGAAGTATTTTTGTTCTTCATTAATAGTTTGCGTGGGGTATATTGAATGCAACAGATACTTTCTTCGTTTTTTCCCAATGAGCTTGTCGATAAGACTTTCATTGTAACCGTTATTGATGGCTAATAATTTAATTGTATTAACTTCAGTTTGAAAATTTGTTTCCGATAATGGAATCGTGAACAACCTATGTATGAACGAATGAAAAGCACTGAGTTTTATTTTAATGTGTTGGTTACTGTCGCTGTGAATTAAAGTATCTGTGAAGGTTGGTTTTCTATAAATGTTGAAAGTAAGAGAATTCAAATTCCTAGCAATCTGAACGTCTAAGAAATACAAGGTACCGTTTTCGTTTTCTACTTCTTTTGTAAATTGAATCGAGTTGTAGAAAGTATTTATATATTTAAGGAAATTATCTAACTGCCTATCTGTACCGGTCCAAATACAAAAAATATCATCTACATAACGTCTCCATAATAAAACGTTAGTAATTAAATTATTATCAGTATTGAAAATTTTTTCTTCTAAGTTATTCATGAAAATTTCACTCAACAAAGGCGATAACGGTGAGCCCATGGGCAATCCGTCTTCTTGTTTGTATATTATATTATTAAATTTGAAATAACTCTGTTTCAAACATAAGTTTAAGGCAGACATTGTTTCGTTGACTGCTTGAGTTGTTACATTTGGGTTCATCTCTAGATATCGCTTAACAATATTTTTAACTTCTTGAGTTGGCGTAGAAGGAAATAAGTTGATAACGTCAAATGAAATTAATTTAGCATTTGAAGGAATTTTGATATTCTTAAGATGATTAACTAACTGAATAGAATTTTTAATGCTATACGCCGGATTGAATTGAATTAAGGTGGGTAATTTCTTATTCAAATACTGACATAATTTATACGCAGGAGCGTTAATATAAGATACTATTGGACGCATCGGGCAATCAATTTTATGTATTTTTGGTAAAGTATATAAAACCGGGGTGCGTGGGTTCATGGAAGTTAAGAAAAAAGTGTTAATATCTGAAAATAAGATTTTACTATTCTTGATGAATGATTTTATTTCGTTTTGGAATTTTTTAGTGGGATCTATTTTAAGTTTTGAGAATTTATCTGTATTAAATAGGATTTCAGATTTTTCAATGTAGGTATTTTTATCTATGATAGTTACAGTATTTCCTTTGTCCGCTTTGCATATAACCAAATTATTATCCTGAATTTTTGATCTCAACTGTTTTATAGTTTTTAATTCTAAATTATTGTTATTTCTGCATTTATATTTATTTATGACTTCCGCGCATATAGTTTTTTCAAAATTCAAATTCTTAATTAAAGACGAATTTAAAGCTAATTCAGTGCTGACGGCTAAATGTTTAATATCATTTTTATTATTGAAATGTGGGCAATATTTCAAACCTTTATTCAATAATTCTATTTCATTGTTACTAAATTCGGTATTTGTGAAATTATGGACTCTACTATAAAATTGTTTAACTTGAAGTTTGTCACTCTTAATCAATAATGAAGAAGACTCACGTGATTTAATTAATTCTTTAAGTTTGTTGGATTGTCTTTAGTACTGTTCGTGGCATCTGCTCCTCACTTCCTCTCGTACTGTGTTATCAATCATTTCAAACTCAACGACGTGAGTTCTGAATGCCAATTCACTGTGGATGATCTTCAGGTGAAGTCCTAAATTATCCCGTCTCTGATACCACTTTTTGATTTCCATATTCAACCAAACTTTGTATGCTGCTTGTACTGCTGACTTGGATTCATTTGAGGTGTGTCCACACGTGATCTTCATATATTTAGGAGTCACTTTGTTTCGCAAGCATTCTTTGTTGAACCATAAGTGATTGTTACACGCTTTGAATTTAAATAATACTCTTTCTGACTTTTTATTACTGCTAAGTACAGTATCTAAAGATTTTTTATATTGTGAAACATAAGCCAAGTGTTTTTATTTTAAAGTTTAGACTTTATTCTTTATGATGTTTCACCAAGTGATGTGCGAGAATTCAATCTCAGTTATTAAAAATGCCAGCAAAGCATTTCTCGCGATTCTATACAGAAGAGTATTAATTAAATTCAAAGCGTGTAACAATCACTTATGGTTCAACAAAGAATGCTTGCGAAACAAAGTGACTCCTAAATATATGAGGATCACTTGTGGACACACCTCAAATGAATCCAAGTCAGCAGTACAAGCAGCATACAAAGTTTGGTTGAATATGGAAATCAAAAAGTGGTATCAGAGACGGGATAATTTAGGACTTCACCTGAAGATCATCCACAGTGAATTGGCATTCAGAACTCACGTCGTTGAGTTTGAAATGATTGATAACACAGTACGAGAGGAAGTGAGGAGCAGATGCCACGAACAGTACTTAAGACAATCCAACAAACTTAAGGAATTAATTAAATCACGTGAGTCTTCTTCATTATTGATTAAGAGTGACAAACTTCAAGTTAAACAATTTTATAGTAGAGTCCATAATTTCACAAATACCGAATTTAGTAACAATGAAATAGAATTATTGAATAAAGGTTTGAAATATTGCCCACATTTCAATGATAAAAATGATATCAAACATTTAGCCGTCAGCACTGATTTAGCTTTAAATTCGTCTTTAATTAAGAATTTGAATTTTGAAAAAACTATATGCGCGGAAGTCATAAATAAATATAAATGCAGAAATAACAATAATTTAGAATTAAAAACTATAAAACAGTTGAGATCAAAAATTCAGGATAATAATTTGGTTATATGCAAAGCGGACAAAGGAAATACTGTAACTATCATAGATAAAAATACCTACATTGGAAAATCTGAAATCCTATTTAATACAGATAAATTCTCAAAACTTAAAATAGATCCCACTAAAAAATTCCAAAACGAAATAAAATCATTCATCAAGAATAGTAAAATCTTATTTTCAGATATTAACACTTTTTTCTTAACTTCCATGAACCCACGCACCCCGGTTTTATATACTTTACCAAAAATACATAAAATTGATTGCCCGATGCGTCCAATAGTATCTTATATTAACGCTCCTGCGTATAAATTATGTCAGTATTTGAATAAGAAATTACCCACCTTAATTCAATTCAATCCGGCGTATAGCATTAAAAATTCTATTCAGTTAGTTAATCATCTTAAGAATATCAAAATTCCTTCAAATGCTAAATTAATTTCATTTGACGTTATCAACTTATTTCCTTCTACGCCAACTCAAGAAGTTAAAAATATTGTTAAGCGATATCTAGAGATGAACCCAAATGTAACAACTCAAGCAGTCAACGAAACAATGTCTGCCTTAAACTTATGTTTGAAACAGAGTTATTTCAAATTTAATAATATAATATACAAACAAGAAGACGGATTGCCCATGGGCTCACCGTTATCGCCTTTGTTGAGTGAAATTTTCATGAATAACTTAGAAGAAAAAATTTTCAATACTGATAATAATTTAATTACTAACGTTTTATTATGGAGACGTTATGTAGATGATATTTTTTGTATTTGGACCGGTACAGATAGGCAGTTAGATAATTTCCTTAAATATATAAATACTTTCTACAACTCGATTCAATTTACAAAAGAAGTAGAAAACGAAAACGGTACCTTGTATTT
>JARQZK010002194.1:717500-732500 GCA_030704885.1 Cynegetis impunctata | reverse complement strand
CCCATTTTTGCTTTGAAAAATTAATTTAAGACGTACAGAGTCTGTTTTGCTGGATTTTCCTATTGGCAGTCTGGAAGTATCAGTTAATAAGTTTTTCTAAACATTCATATTATTTTGTAAAATTTATACTTATATAAGATGAATTGAAAAAAAGTATTGTGTATTTGTGGAAATTATATAAGTCAGTTAGTATAATCCAGAGCTTTTAAATATGCTGGGCAGACATAGTCTAGATAATTATTGTTGTGTATTATCTCAAACAAAACAAAAAGATGACTAGGAAATTCAGTCAAGAATCCTTTAAAAATGCTTCCTTGTATATATTTTCTTCTAATTTCGGATTCCAGCTGCACTTTTAGAAAAAGAGAGGAGTCAAATCGTTTATCACTATTCACTTTAATAATATATTATCCTATCAGATACAATTATGAATAACAATACTTTGTGATAAATCCTCAAGAGAACGAACTATATTCTATGTACAAATTATTATAAAATCTCAAAAACTATATGATTGTTAATATGAAAATAGTATAATATGAAATGCAGTCAAAGGATCGAGCGAACTAACTATTAGTTTTATCTTCATTTCGATCTCAAAATTAAACACCTATCTTATACGTCAAAATAAAGGGCCACTTAGGTTTAGGTATCTGCAGATTGTATGCCTCAAATCGGAGCAGAGGTCTTTTCGCTCTAACTAAGTATTTCTCATACTAATTCTTTCGGCTATTCTACCATTTCAATTTTCAGCTTATAACAATGGTCTAACACTAGTAGGTCTAATACTCGAGTCCAACTGAATTTTATAACTAGTCGGCATGCACAAATAACCAAAAAAAAGAAGCCAAACAGGCTTTCTAGATAAACAACAGAAATGAAATCATATAAGAATATTAAACCGGGAGCCGAGAGAGTTTTTGCATGTATCATAGTCCCCACGCCGAAGCTGTGGGGGCTGATAGACAACTTTATTCCCCACTTTGAATTCCCTGGATCATAGTCTCTACTTGATTCTTGTTTTATGTCATCGAGCAGGTCGCCAAAGTCCACGAACTCAAAAGGTGTTTTATGTTAAAAAATCAAACAAGTTGTGGAATAAACTAGGACGGTCTCCGAAAATAAAACACTCTTTTCGGTTTTTTTTTATTGAAAACGATTCACTTCGTAGTTCATGGGCGAAAAGGGAGAGTGGGCCGGCTGATTGGGCTGCCAGTTAGCCTATGTGGAATACGCTTCATCTGATGGCATTGCAGAAACGGATGTGGATTCATTTGACTACAATACAGTCCTACCAGATGACGAACGTGACGCTTCCTTCAACGATGATGAAGACAAATTTTAAAGTTATATTTTTATACAAATGTACTGTAATTAATTTTTTAAAAATAAACTTGAGTACTTGTGATTAATACAGAAAGCAATATTTAAATGAATTCTTTATATATATATATATATATATATATATATATATATATATATATATATATATATATATATATATATATATATATATGTATATATGTATATATATATATGATATATATATATATATATATATAATATATATATATATATAATATATATATATTATATATATATATATATATATAGATACATATATATATATATATATATATATATATATAATCATATAAATATATATATATATATATACATATATACATATACATATACCCAGTGTCGCCGTCTTATAAAATATATTATGAGGGTCTTGCCCCTAGAGAATTTGAGATGAAAAATTGGGACTCTCAAATCTTTTTTGAGCATTTAATACTCATGTGATCAACATTAGAACCCCGAAATCTTGACTCTCGAACTCTCGATAACTTCATACTCCGGGAAATTCGAGAAGCCTGACACATTTTTTGGCTTTGAAAAATGAAACAAAACATAAATAGGCACGTACGGTATTTTCGTAAAAAGTTAATTTAGTTCACAGTAATAATTATGCTTATAGACTATTACAGACAAGTGAATAGATAGCTCTGAAAATACTGAAATTATATTTAAACAAATCTCAAACTATCACTAAAAGAATTAAACAGAAAATATTGCTGTCTAACAGTAATTTGATTAATAAGTAAAATAACTAATTTAAGGTTACTTTGACGAAGGCTCAGGGTTCATTGAATAAAAACAATATGTATTAATAATATTTAAGTAGGTATTATAGAATAACGAATATAAAAATATTTGAGAAATTGTAAATAAGTAATACTGTACTATAATAATCTAGTAATACAGTACAAAACTAGTACTAATATTTCGGAACTGACAATTCAATATTCTGGATGTATTTGATTTTCTATTTTATAAAGATTTTTAATATTGCTCTGAATAACATTCTTAGGGCTTTAGAAAGGTGCAAATATCTATCGTCTAGTCTAACTATTTACTTCCTTAAATTATTAAGGGGCTCTGTCCCCTGAAACGAATTTTTGAGTGAGATCGGCACCATAAATATGTATCGTGCCCTGTAAGCGCGTACTTATTAATTTTATAATTATTTCATTTTATTTCGTATAATATTAATATACACTCCAGGGGTGCTATACCAGAAATGCAAAGTGAAGAATAACGTTGTCTATCAGCCCCCAAAGTCTCGGCGTGGGGCCTATGATACATCCGAAAACCCTCTAGGCACCCAGTCTATATGCTTTTAGAATCGAATTGCACAATGACCTTCAATTAGAGAAGGCATTTAATGTTCGGATGAAATTGTTAGATAGAAAATTTATGTACAATATTAGAACAAAGAGATGAATAAAATTAATTAAACCTATTCAGATGCAAATAAAATAGTTGATAGAATGAAAAAGTCAATGTTGAAGCTGAATTGAATTAATAATCTTATATATTTAGGATAACCATCCCCACTAGGGTATAAGAACAACCCAGATTGGGCACCCACTCAAAACGTGGAATATATAGTTACCAAAAAGAAGATGTCTATTCCCTAAAATGATAAGAAAGGAGTACAGTGAGGTCAGAAAAACAATTCAAAAACATTAGTGAGTATTGATTTATCTTCATGATCAAATTTAAGCAACACTTATTATTTTTCTAGGATGTCTCCTAATCAGCAGCTTCACATCATTCCGAGGCAGATTCTGAAATGCTTCCTCTTCCAAAAACGCCTCTAGATCCTTCGTACGGAATGGATGGAATGGAAGATACATGTCCTGCTGTTTCAGTAGACGCAGAGTTCGAAACACATATATACTTTGAATGGACTTTCCAACGATCTTGTTTTTCCAATGAAAAAATCCATTAGTTGCTAGAAAAATTGAAAAAAATCACATTTGACTGAAGAATACTTTGCAAATGGTAATGTGAAGGTAGCGTATTTCACTGGTTTTCTGAAAGTGAAGATGTTATAGTATTCAGTGGAGTATCGTATCACCTATCTACTTAAATTGTTCATTCATCTTCACATTAATGAAGCTATGTTTAAATTTTCTTATCGAATATTCATCTCATACATTTTGGAAATCACCAGCAACTACCTTTATAAGCCATATTTCATAGATGTTTAGATGTTCTGTGATATGAATTCAGGGATCTGGTCTTATGGCCAGATCTATAATTACTAAGGAAATAAGTACCGCAATGTTTCAAAGAAAATTTTGGAGATCGGTTAGCTGCCATCAAAGGTTTTCGAAATTTTTACAGAAACACGGTTTGATTTGTTAAGTGCTTCTCGTTGTTGGTCAAATTATAAGTATCCCTACACTGTCAAATTTCTCATTGGAATTACTGCTGTAATAAAAGCATGGAGTCGTAGGAGAAGTGATAAATATTTCATAGAGAACGGTGAATTTTTGAGTCTGATCTTACCTAGGGATTCAATTTTAGCTGATAAGGGTTTTTTGATAAAAGATTCTGTGGAACCACTTGGTGCGCATCTACAAATGCACGTTTTGACAAAAGGGAAAATTCAGTTTCATCCGTCTGATTTGAACATTACCAGAAATATTCCCACTGTACAAATTCATGTCGAAAGGGTGATAGCACTTTAAAGAAAAAATATAAAGTTTGTTAAGGGCCTATTTTAACGTGGATATTGGTTACATCCAAAAATGATAATTGAAGTAGATAAAACACACCAACCAATCCAACACATTCGAAATGATACCATTCGTTATGACACCCAGAATTGTTACGTTTTGAAATATTCTCAAAACAACATTGATTTTGGCATTGAATTATTTCAATAAGTAGGCAATTGTGGGACCATAAAACAAAATTACAATATTTTTTATCAGATAAAAATACGTATGATTCCGTTCTTCTGAAATTTGTTCATCGCTATTTATTAAACAGATTTTTGTATTGGAAAACTTTTCAAGGGTCCACTGAATCGATAAATAGGAGCAGTTAACTTATGATTCAAACACTTACATTCTGGTGATTCTTCTTCATGGCATCTATATATGCTTTCAACGCATTTTTCAAATTTTATATTCTTTAAGAAGTTGGTGTTGAGAAGAACACTTTTTTTTCAGGATAGCCTAGTCCTTCTATCAAAGATAAAAGTGGTTTGTTTAGTTTAGTTCTACATACCATCTTTAATCTTGATGCAGTTATTCTGCCACTTTGGTATTTGTAGCACAAATGCTTTGAAGCTTGGTTGCGTGTCTCAGCTTCGACAGACTTCATCTCAATTGAATCGGTGATTTTTGAAATAGTACGAAGTCCAAAAATTGAAGTTTTGAGTAAATTGAAAAAATATGTTTAGAAATTATTTATTTCATTTCATTGATACGCAATCCAGTACGTACGTATTATTAGTGCTTCCTCGAATGGGACTTGATTCCATTCAACACCAAACGATTGGGGACATAGTTTGGTATAGCAACCAATATCAACCAATATGAAATACAATTTAAATGAAAAATACACTTAGTACCCTTTCAACAATCACCGATTCAATTGCTGTAGTTGATTTTTTTACCATTTGAGCCTTTTTCAGCAAGTAATCGCATGTGGAACTCACCAAATCCTTGTTGAAAAAGAAATCAAAACTAAAAAGCAAGTCTCTTATTACCATTTTTTTAAATGGCAACGTAGTGGCTCGTGGAATTGAAAAAAAAAGATCATTTTATTACGATAAGTTTGATACCGCACTCTAGGTATTAGGTTGAAAGAAAACTTTCGATAAAAAACTGAAATCTCATAACGTTAGAACTTTCTTTAAATGAAGAATCTTATTGAGATTAAAATAAGATTTGAAATCATCGAATAGCCTGCGACCAACACAACTGAATCAAAATCATTAATTGTTGCGGTAAAAATTGACGTGTCGACATATTATTTTATATATCTTCTACAATGTTAATTAGGTAGTTATTGTGTACCTCATTGTTTGAAAATAATGGAAAATAACAATATTGTTGATATGTTCTTAGTTTTTGGAGAGTGCATGCAAAATTCAACCGATGCTGCACGTATGTACGCACAGAAATATCCTGATCGGGCACTATTTTCCAAAACTGGTCCGAAAAATGCAAAATGACCTTGATAATGATGGAAACGATTCATTCGTTGTGAGTGAAGAAAATGAAATAGATGTTCTGGCATACGTCCAAGCAAATATGAATACGTCACTAAGGGAGATCGCAAGACACTGTGACATTTGAAAGTCTTCTGCAACTAACATTTTGAAGAAACATAAATATCATTCAAGTGAAAAATTCACCTGGAAGAGGATCAAGAGCTCATATTTCTTGAAAAAATTGTGGCGTCTTTTCAAAACAAATATGGCGCCGTCCTTTCGAGAAACTTCATTTCCAACAATCAAATTCATCTACAACTATGAAGATTCATGCGGTCGCATGTTCTAATACTAATCAAACTTACCTTATCCGTCTCTTTCTAACACTCGGCGGCCCCGTTTACCGCCCAGGGACGTGGATTCGTGGGCGTGGCTTCAGACTTATTCTGTTTCAGTTGTGTTGGTCACAGGCTACTCGACTTCAAATGTTATTTTATTTTCAATAAGCAGTATGGGGCATTTCATGATAATGTAAAGACAGTAGATATAACGGTAATATTGATGGTGATTTATGTGTTATTTTATATCTTTTAATGAGCAATGTATGTATCTCACAGTCAGGCGTGTTTAATAAGGTTTCAGTCACTGTTTAAACGCATTTTAAATTCAATTCCTGATACAACTCTATAAGTGATTGGTCATTATTGTGACAGCCTGCGAGTATTAATTTAGATAATAATGTTCTGGCGTAAGACACTGATTTTGGTGAGTAGACCTCTGCGTGTGGATGTAGTGGTACTTGTTATTAGGATAGTGTGCGCATATTTAATTGTACGATGCGTTTTGACTATGCACTTGTGCTATCCGATTATAGGCTAAACTGTCAGTCCTCTCGATCAGTGCGATTGAAATATGTATGTAGTAGGGCTTGGTCCAAGTATAGAGGCCTTTCTACCGAAAAGTTACGTGCTTGGACATAAGGTTATACCTCGATACAGTACCAGAATTCGTATAGCTAGGATCTCTCGGGAGATTAGATCTCTTTAACAAATAGTCGAATTGTACAAATAGATGCGCTGATACCATAGAGCTCATGGATATTATTTTTCGTCTAGTTCGTATACGCTACTTCATGTCCTGTACACACATACTGCAGAGCATTAAGGATATTAGAATATTGAGTTACTAGAGTGGGATATCAAGTTAAATGTTAGTATCAAGTTACCTCCGATCTTATTAGCCTGACATATGTGACTTGCTCTCCTGCTTCTGATCAAGTATAATTGAAACCGTTGCAAGAAATTAACTCGACTCATTCAAACTTCCGAAAAGAGGCTACATAGAGCTGCTTACCCATAATCGCCATTTATTATTGATTGTGATGGCTACAGTTTTGTGAACTTTGGGTTCCAAACCTTTTGTGTGTTTTCATAAAACCGAGATAGTGGAATAATCTGATGTTTAATTTGGTTCCAAATGTTTGAAAGGTATACAACAACTAATCAACAAAAATATAACTCCTTCACGTGGTGATTTTTTGATAACGAATCATTCCTTGTGGTTTTTTCATTCGTGCAAAAAAATTACCGATGTACAGGCATGTTCAACACTACGCCACATAACGAACATACGCGAATTCATGTGAAAGGAATTTGGTAAAACTATGCTTATTTCTTTTGTGATATACTTCTGGTTGTAATCCATGATATATAGGATAGGAAAATTTTCTCTCAGAGAATAGTACCTTATTTAAGCAAGTTATCTATGAGTACCTGGTAGCAGTGCTGTATTAGGATTTTTGATGGAGGGGTGCATGTATAATATATATAATACTATATTATATATTATCTATATATACGAGTGATATTTGTAGTAATGGTATAGTATATATGATATTATATATACTATATATAGTTATAATATATATAGTATGTATATTATATTATAGTGTTGAAGAACATAAAAGTCAATTTTACAAAACAAAATACCAACTGGGTTTCTTCTGAACTTTATAATTCAATCACTTCCTGGAATTTCAAAAAATCCAATTGTTACATTCCGGTAAAAGGGTAAAGAGAATCTTGAGCCTTGCCGGAGAATATCTGATAAGTTCCGCCCATAATGTCAATTACCCCTTGTAAACGAACAATTGATTTTCAGGTATCAGCATTGCTTTTGTCTGTTTTATAATTAGATGCAATACTCTCCTGCTTCGCTCAGATCTTGGAATACTGAGTTCATACGCTTGGAAAACATGTCGATTTTAATTACATTAGAGGGCGAAAAGTCCTGTCCTATCAATTTCCATTGATTGTGATAAACAAATTAACATTTCCAACAATTACCGTCTAGGGTAGATATAGGTAGATATAGGGATATTTCAATGCTTCGTGAATTCTTATAACCAGCTCCGCTAGGAGGTTTGTTTGATTAGTTTCAAATAAATAACCTAGTTCACTTAATATATATATATATATATATATATATATATATATATATATATATATATATATATATATATATATATAATAAACAATGTTTCAACTTTACACGACACCACGTTCAATATGAATGTATAGCAGAGAAAAACACACTTGACGCAGATGCAAGCAGAGTCCAAACGAAACATCCTCTACTTACCTCGTTCGGCCTCGCTTATCACGAAAGTGTACTTGGCCACATCGTCGAACTAAGCACGATTTAGATAATTTCTGGGTACGTACTCCGGCAAATTCAGGCTAACCGCACTTTGATTTATTAGACCGGGAGATGGTGACACAAAATATTAGGTCATTTGTACCAGTATGGCGGTTCTTCAGTGGTCTAATTACGTAAAGGCAAAAGGGAAAATGATGGTCATAGCGCTGGTACCGGCGGCCCAATCGCGTGGGCGTTAATCGAACGCGTCGGATAAATAACGAGTGTCGAACGATGTTTCCACAAAAATGCTTGTATTTTCAAATAGTCGAAAAAAAAAAGAAGTAGGCGGTAGCATAATACCATACTTCTCGGGTGTGACTTACAGCCCACCATACTGGCACGAATATATTAATTTGAATAAAACAATTCAACCATTTGTACCAGGCTAAGTTTTGCACAGCTAATCATCGTCGAGTAGCCTTTCACGAAAATCACCTTGCCATACTACGGCAGTTCCCAATGGCCGCCATATCACTGCAAAGGCATATTTTTTTTCGCCAAACGATTTGTACCAGTATTGCATTTGAATTTCTGGAAAGTATTTGGCAAAATGTGACCGTTATTATTTTTTCGTAATCTCATACTGTTATTTTGATTTAACGGTATTCAGATGACAATTGAAAAGTATGGATTACGAAATAATTATAAACGTAACAAGTCCGATATGTAGCAAATAATGGATGAGGTTGGATATTGGAATCCGAGGCGCAGCCGAGGATTATAACTAACCGAATCCGTTATTTTCTTTTATCGGCCTTGTTACGTTAATAACTATTTCGTAATCCCATACTGTTATCTTGATTTCACGGTATTCAGATGACAATTGAAAACTCAGAGTTAACGGCTGCCGGCCGTTATAATTTCATAACGGCCGGCGGCCGTTAAGAAATCACTTGTTCAAATATTTATTTCAAAACATCATTCTGCTTACAATAACAACATTGAAATATTGGTCCACAGCGAGTTGGGAGAATAAACCTCTGATTTTCATTTCGCATAGGCTAATAATACATCTTCATTAACCACCTCTACGTTCTTGCTTTTACGCCACATTTCAGAATTTTCATATTCTTTTTGATATCGCTCTTGAGTTATTTTCGGCAGTTAATCAACACTCGCTGCACTGCACATGATTCTCCCAATATTTCTAAAGGAATTTGATTATGCTGCTCAATTTCATCAATTTCATCCATGGTCGTCGTTAAAGCGAACTTGAGAACACAAAAAACTGACGTTGTTTATAAAACTGTCAAACTGTTCCATGACAACAGAGTGCACGACGTTGGGATTTTTCTTTAGAATTGCGAGGTACGGGGTTTTTTCTTTCTTCGGAATCAAAATGTAATCTTCCAACGGGATTACGAAAAATTTTCAACGACACACGGCCGATACGCAAATAACGGATTCGGTTAGTTATACAATATCCAACCTCATCCGTTATTGCTACATATCGGCCTTGTTACGTCAATAATTATTATTATATACTTCTAGTAGGAGAAAAAGTGCTTCCATACTTGAAATACTTATTTATTTGACACGTTTTAAAAATACGACTGTAAAAAATCACCTTGCCATACTTTTCCGACAGTTCCCAATAGCCGCCATACCACTGCAAAGGAGTAATTTATTTTTTTTTTTCGTCAAACGATTTGTACCACCCTGAAACTTTTTTTAACAGTTCTTTGTATGATCATAAATAGAAGTCTGATAATGCCATTCCTGTGGGAGGTGGCGAATTTGAACAATATTTTTTCAAAATCCTAAGATTTTATTCGTTATTCGAACTATTTGTACCAGTATGGCGCCACTTTTTCCCTCTACTAGAAGTATGGCAAATATAATACTGATCACATTGTATCGTATAATTGCCAAAAATCCAAATGCCATACTGGTACAAATCGTCAAAAAACCTTTTAGTTCAAGTCCGACAGTCGTCCACTCCATGGTTACAATCTGTAATAATTTTTTCTAGGTACAACTGCATCCAAACGAAGGGAATGCAATGATGCCATGATGTAAAAAATGATTTCACTGTAGTATTCTTAAAACGTGTCAAATAAATAAGCATTTCAAGTATGGCAGCACTTTTTCCCCTTACTAGAAGTATGGAAAAAATATTAACGGTCACATTTTGTCAAATACCTTCCAAAACTTCAGATGCAATACTGGTACAAATCGTTTGGCGAAAAAACTAAAATTTACTCCTTTGCAGTGGTATAGCGGCCATTGGGAATCCGACGCGTTCGATTAACGTCCACGCGATTTAGCCGCCGGTGCCAGCGCTATGACCATCATTTTCCTTTTTGCCTTTGCGTAATTAGACCCCTGAAAAACCATATTGGTACAAATGACCTAATATTTCGTGTCACCATCTCCCGGTCTATATCGACAACAATCAGATCGGATCCGAACTGGACCACCTTACGCAAGTTGAGGCATTTACTGCGCTGTATTAATTAGCCGAACTGAGGCAACCTTGCTGGGACTCGGCTTTCCTCTGCCTCAAGTCTATAACTGCATAAGATAACACTTTATAACATCGATGAAAAACAAAATTTAATATTAGAGAAACTATAACACTGTATTCTATATCTATTACAGTTCACAGTTATTTCTTAAATTGTGTCAAAAACTTACTATGAGTACAACGCATTACCGTAAGGCAATGTTTTATTTTGGTAGACAACAAAAACCTCTCCAGTACAATCTCCATCGAAATTCGAATTGTTCCTATCATAATCATTTCAAAGTTGAACGAACTAGTCTTCCTCCCATTGTGAACGAAAATTTCATGCGATTCTGGTCCTTTCTCTGCGTACAAATTGGTGTTCAAATTGCCGTGAAACCTGCAGACTCTGGTAATGGAGTGCCGAGATTAACTCGATGATATATTATATTGACGATCAGAAATAACAAAATAAAAATGTCATTGTACTTTCGATGTATAGCTTCAATATATTTTCCTAGTAACAATGCGATGGTAGAGATTATGTTTTCAGCGCGTTTGGTTAAATTTGATTGAG
This sequence comes from Cynegetis impunctata, assembly GCA_030704885.1. Lineage (NCBI taxonomy): Eukaryota > Metazoa > Arthropoda > Insecta > Coleoptera > Coccinellidae > Cynegetis > Cynegetis impunctata. The sequence continues at coordinate 721,259 of JARQZK010002194.1, read as the reverse complement.
GTTTATGCCAGAGTTATTCGAAATTCCACATAAAATTTTTGCTTGAAACTATGAAATAATTCATTTGATACAAACATTAAAACCGATTAGGTTTCTTACTTCTCTGGTTCTTGTGTATTGATTTTAAGTTCCAACACAAAATATGAGAAAGCAGCTAAAAATTTATCAGAAACAATTCCGCAAACTACCATGATATAGAAATTCTATTAAGCCTTCATTTGAAGCTATATTTGAGAATTTTCGTTGATTAATATTACTTAATTGAAACTTTTAAAATCAGTTAATACCGAGGTGGTTCATTTAGAATATGTCTTCAATATTCGAATTACAAATTAGTAGAAATACCAAATAGTGTAGGTTACCTTGAATTAAATATGAGGAATAATACTACATTAGTTTGGAATGGACGAAACACATATTTTATGGATCAATAGAGACAAAATTCAATCGATTGAAAACGAGAGTGTATCCATTTTGAACACTCTCTGTGTCAATAGAAGATGCATTCATTAACGTTATGGGATTTCAGTTTTTTATCGAGAGTTTTCTTTCAACCTAATACCTAGAGTGCGGTATCAAATTAATCGTAAAAAAAATGATCTTTTGCTTTAACCCAAAAAGCAGCCACCATGTTGCCAATTGAAAAAAAAAGTAATAAAAGTTTTAAAATCAGACCTCGCATAGCTGAAAAATTTTGATCGAAAACAGTAAAGTTTAATTTTTACAAAAACTTTACGACTGAAATTATTTATTTGAACGCATCCATAGCCCTCTTGTATAAAAATTTATTTCGACAGAAAAAACTGTTACAAAGAGTAACAAATTATACATGGTTGTATTAAAAATGTCATATGGAGATATGACGTTCCGGACGTACGAGAGTGTATCCATTTTGAACACTCTCTTTGTCAATAGAAGACGCATTCAATTAAATTTTGGATATTGGTTTTCTCGATTGCTAATTCCTTTGAAAACAATCTTTCGCCCTACTTAGGCTGATTTTTTCTAGAATAAATGAATGTATCCGTTATGAAGTTGATAATTTATAAATATCCCCTAATGCGTTAATGAAGCTTCAATAAGTATACATGTTCCTTAGTGTGTTAAAATCAAAGTTATATTATTTTTGGCTGAAATATGCACAACATAACAAATTCTGGTTCCATATTGAAATCTTCGAAAATTGCATTGAAAAAATTGTTCAGCCTGAAGTTAATTAAATTGTAGGCATAAAAAATAACCGCTTTATTAACTTATCAGACCATTGATGAAACAGTACCGTAAAACCTGCCAACTTTGCCCAAGGGCTCCAACTTTGCCCACTGTAGGCGTTATAAAAACATGGAAAATTTTAAATTTGGCAACGTTGTGAAACAACACCGCCTAGCCGTTATACCGAGCGAGGTTCTTGTTTCCCGTTATTATCGTCCAAAACGCCTTGGTAGGTGGGTTGCTATGAATGAACAGGTAAGGAAATTTTGTATGAATTTTAGTATTTTTAGGGTGAAAAGCTAAGCATCAGTGCTCAATGTCTATAAAGTTTATTATAATAAAATTAAGATTGCGGGAAGGCTGATATGTGATTCTCACAATGCAGTTATCGTTTTTAGGTTACACTACCCAAGGTATTGTATTAGTAAACAAAAGTATATGGGCAATGTTGCCAGACATTTTAGGTCTAAATAAATTTTATATTCCTTATATAATTTGCATGATTTATTGCAAATCATGACTTTATGGTATAGTAATAGATCCTGGGACATATATAGTGGTGCAATTTCCTACAAAAGACTCTATAAGGCATTTTATAGGAACAATTTTGGAAGTCTCTCAGATTGATGACAATTTTGCTGTGAAATTCCTTAGGAAGGCTGGAAAAGGTTTCAAATTTCCAGATATTAATGGCATTTCAGACGTGACCTTTCTTGATATTGTAGAAGGCCTAGGAATCCCCTACTGAAAGCAGGAGGCTACTATTTTTTTAACGAAAACCTCCAACCATATAATTTATTTTGATTTTTGTTGATGTTCCTTTTTTAACTTTGAGGATTTGTATTATTTTGAAGATTGCGGGAAGGCTGATATGTGATTCTCACAATGCAGTTATCGTTTTTAGGTTACACTACCCAAGGTATTGTATTAGTAAACAAAAGTATATGGGCAATGTTGCCAGACATTTTAGGTCTAAATAAATTTTATATTCCTTATATAATTTGCATGATTTATTGCAAATCATGACTTTATGGTATAGTAATAGATCCTGGGACATATATAGTGGTGCAATTTCCTACAAAAGACTCTATAAGGCATTTTATAGGAACAATTTTGGAAGTCTCTCAGATTGATGACAATTTTGCTGTGAAATTCCTTAGGAAGGCTGGAAAAGGTTTCAAATTTCCAGATATTAATGGCATTTCAGACGTGACCTTTCTTGATATTGTAGAAGGCCTAGGAATCCCCTACTGAAAGCAGGAGGCTACTATTTTTTTAACGAAAACCTCCAACCATATAATTTATTTTGATTTTTGTTGATGTTCCTTTTTTAACTTTGAGGATTTGTATTATTTTGAAGACTGAAATATGATATCTTATTGTATCTATATGATTATATTAACTACCTGATAGATTACTAAGAAAAAATCCTCATTTTTTCATAGAATAATATTTAGTTTGAAGAAGTTTTGTTGTCATTTTGACGACAAAATGGAAGATTTTGATATATTTACCTCTGTTAAATAAAAATACTGTCTAACATGTTGTTTTTTTAATTTAATTTCAACGTCTGCTTCATGCCAAACTTTTTTATGAACTTAATTGGTGGGCAAAGTTAGATTAACGTTTGCCAAATTGTCTCCAAAAGGGAATCCTCACAGCCGGGTAAAGTTATAACATTGGCAGGTAACTTTGCCCACCCTTAATTAATTTTTTTTCCTAGTAGATGGAAAATGCTATAAATAAAGTGATGATTAACAATCATTTACTTCATTAAGGTTGTTCTCCATATTCATCTAGAATGTGTTTTAGCATTTCATTAAAAATTCTGATTTTGGTGGGCAAAGTTGGCAGGTTTTACGGTACTGAAATTGTGTTCCTCTTCAGTTGCAACAAAATATTCAATTTTAGCAGAACTGCCTTTACTATACAAGGAACAAGACAGAACTTGTCTAGAATATTGCTGGCGGACTTGTTTTATCATAGAGAATGAATCGCTACCTGGAGTTCTTCAACAAAAATTGACATTCGGACGCTACATCCCAAGAACTGCCGTTTCTCAATGCCAGAGAACTCATATTTCTGAAAAACAAAAGATCTTCTTCTACATGATGCTACATTTTGCTTAATTAAGTTTATCTACTAACGCAGGACCTTGGAACTTTTTAAAATTTTCACTAATAGACAATTCACGTGCCGAAGTATTCCAGAAAGAAGAATAGTAAAATGATGGTAGAAAACCTCATTCATCTAAATTTATTTCACACTAATACCAGGAAAGAACAAAGTCATGTTCATCAAGATTCATTCAACATAATCTGATAAAGGCGCGAGTCAAATTCGAGTTTTCTATTTACTGGTGAAATTTCCATCTAATGCGATTTTCAAGTAGTCTCAATAAATGCTTTTTCATTCCTTTTTTCCTTCGTCTAGAAGTGTGTTTTCTAGTGAGAGCTGATTTTATTGATGAAGTCTTTTGTTCAAAAAAATTTCAGTATGAAAGCACTGATTAACTATGATCTTCAATGAATACTATTTTTTCAATTA
>JARQZK010002194.1:702500-712500 GCA_030704885.1 Cynegetis impunctata | reverse complement strand
TATAGGGATATGTTGTATTCTGTTGTTTTCTCGATGACTGCTTCAATTGTTTGCAGATGGTCTATAGTGCAAAAGCCCTTTCTTAAGCCTGCTTGTTCTACCGGTCGATAGAAGTCTAGTTTCGTAGTAAGTCGATTGTTGATAATTCAAGTGGAAAGTTTATATAGGTGTAATAGCAGGCTCATTGGTCTATAGTTTTCTATATTTGAATGATCCCCTCCTTTGTAGATTGTCACGACTTCGGCATTATTCCATGGTTTTGGGATTTTTCCTCTATCAGAAATTTGTCCAGCAGCATTCCTATTGTCTCTTTCGTTGTTTTCCCCCCCATATCTAACATTTCTGGTGTTATTCTATCTTCCCTTGGACTCTTGCTGTTGTTGGAGTGCGTATTCAATTTCTGATGTTGATATTTCCGGCTTGCTTCTGATCCTACGTTGGTAATGTGTTTGGGTTGTCGACTTCGGCTTTGAATAGTTGTTTGGAAGAGCTGTTCGTAGAATATTTGTATCTTCCTTCTAATTTCTTGTTTGTCTGTGATTAGGATTGTTTGATTTATTATTATTTACATTTTTCTGTTTTCCTGTCTCTTGGTTCGATCTTAAAACTCTCGTGCCTTTATTCTGTTTTATAATTTCCAGAATTTTGTTTGTTTTGTTTTCTCCTAGGTTTTTTCGTTTTATTCAGGGTTTTATATATATATATATATATATATATATATATATATATATATATATATATATATATATATATATATATATATATATATATATATATAATATGTATATATATATATATATATATATATATATATATATATATATATATATATATATATATATATATAGATACAAAAACTTATAACACATAGGACACACCGACTATGCAGCACAGAAAAGACGAAAGAACCAACAAAAAACACCACAAAACGAATACCAATACTATTTATACAAGGAATGTCACAAAAAATTAACAACATAATAAAACTGTATAACCGTGAGATCGTACATAAACCACATAACCAAATATCAAACATTTTTAGTAAATTAAAAGCACAAACACCAAGAACCAAAAAATCACAAGTAATATATAGTATACCATGCAAAGATTGTGACAAGCAATACATAGGCCAAACTTCACAAAGACTACAAGACAGACTGAACGCACATCAGTACACAAAAAACGCATCCACAGCACTCAACAAACATAAAAGAACAGAAAAACACGAGTTCAATTACAAAGACACAACAATTTTAGGAATCGAACCCCAACAAAAACGACGAGAAATATTAGAAATGATCCACATACAAATGAACAATGGAAAGACGGTAAATGACAAGTTAGACACAAAACATCTTAGTCATATATACACGCCACTGCTCAAGAAACCACAAGACAGAAGAAGAACACAAGAGACACAGAACCACACTACAGAACGCAACGATGACATAAATGACAGTATTGACTAGACCAAACTAAGGAAACCATATAGACGCTTAGTGAGATGTGAACTAGATATATTTTAACTATTATTAATGTATGTTTGTTTTTAGATGTCAATGGTTTGTTATATACTGAAGAAGGCAAATACGCCGAAACGTTTATTTATATAGAATAAATTGATTTTACTACTTAACCTAGAAACCAAATCACTTCAAAGATAGACATATATATATATATATATATATATATATATATATATATATATATATATATATATATATATATATAATATTATATATATATATATATATATACATATAAATATATATATATATATATATATATATATATATATATATATATATATATATATATATATATATATACATATTTGATAGCTTGGAAATATCGACTTGATTAGACTTGAGAGAAATTGTTTAATCGGGATATAAGTCACAAACTTGAACTCCGGTAAAACTCTTTATTGAAGAAATTACCTAGCTTTCGGTCATTTGCATGTCCATCATCAGGGTACTACAAAAACAATGTAAAATCAATATATGGTGAGACCAAACGTCTCCTCAATGCATACTCTCAATGTGAGTTAAACAAAAACAAAAAACATATTGAGTCATTGAGAAATTATAAAATGAAATGAACAGAAAACACATGGATGAAAACGTACAAAATTTGAAATTGACAATTGTTAAAAGCAAAGCAAGATATCTAAGAATAATATGGAAGAAAAATCAGGTACGAGAAAAAATGATAACAGTCGCAACTGGCGAAACACAACCTAACCTAAGCAGAAAAACAATTGAAATTACGAAGTTGGAATGAAACTTGACGTGGTGTCTGTGACTAAAGACTTTTTCTTTTTGTTAACATGGTCCTCAATGAGTTTGATAACGTTGCAATATATTGTGTTCATGTTCTGTGCGTCTGTGTCAAGATTTAAATTATTTGAGTGGCATTTGATTTCCAACGATTCAATGAAACTTTTTTTTGTATGATTCTTCTGAGACCCAATGATGGCAGAGTCTCCAAAATTCATACGATGACTCGTTTCTAGTGAGTGTTGTGATAAACCACTAGTTCGTCTGAGAAACCTGCAGTCACTTTCATGTTCTTTGATTATCGTTTTAAAATTTCTATCAGTCTGACCTATGTAAGGACGGTTACAAACTAAACAATTGATTCTATAAATTACATTAATCCTATCGAACAAATATGTGGTATCTTTGATTTTACTGTATAATAGTGATTTTAAAATGAAAGTAATAGTTTTTATAAAATGAACGTTAGGTAAATTATTATACGGATTTTTTATAGTTTTGCAAATTTGGTTAGTTAAAAATCCAAACTCAAACTCAGTTCAGCACTGAATCATAGAATCTTTCTACTCAGGTGCCGTTCCGATCGATTGTTGCCTACACATATCAACACAAGAAAAGCAGTATTTCCTTTGCAGAACTCCTACACACCTACCTCACATCACCAAGAAATCAAGAACTTAGAAAGTAGGTTAAGCTTAAGAATACTTAATATCGAAATTGAATTGGTAAATCGCAACATTTTCTTCCTAAAGAATCAGTTACAGAGTTTAGAGTCTAGTTTGAGCTTCTCTCTAGCTACTCACATTCTAAATAAATTCAAGAGCGTTAAAATCAAACATTTCAAAAAATGTTTTAATAATGTAAAATCGAAGCATTGCTAAATTTCAAAGATTGTTCAATAATAATAAGGTCAAGTTTAACATTAATGTAGAGCAGGGTTGGTTCAGGAACGTGACAGACGTCGTTATTCCTAATAATGTCAAAAATATTCTAGCACTTGGTCCCGGTTTTAGTTTCGACGATCCGGACAAAATTGATATGAAGGGTTTCTTGTCCGATGTGGACTTTGTGATCCAAAATTGCAAAAGCACGAGCAAAGATTTACTAACAGCTAAATGCACCAATATCATAACCAATTTTTTACAAAGTCGCCATAATTCTACTAACCCAGTATTAATTCATCATATTAAATCAGCAAAAATTTTCTTAAAAAATCACAGAGAAACAATACTCACTAAATCTGACAAAGGTAATGTTAATGTGTTAATGCTCAAACAGTCATATTTGGACTTATCTCTGGAACTTCTTTCTAATGAAGAGTATTACAAAATGTCTAACAGTGATCCTACAGTCAAATTTCAACATAAAATTATCACTTGTATTTTAAACTTGGTTAACAAAAAGAAAGTAATAGTAAGTGTTCCTTCGAACAAATTAACTACATACAATTCCATTACCTAAGTTCTATTCGTTGCCCAAGATCACAAACCTGCATTGTCTGTGAGACCAATCATAGCTTGCATTGATGCCCCTAATTCGAAACTATCTAAATACATCACTAACATTTTAACTATTGCATATAACAAAAACAACAGATATTACATAAAGGACTCTTTCGAGTTCTCCAGTGTTGTTAGGGGTCTCCAAATACCTGTCGATCACATCATGGCCAGTTTAGACATCATTTCGTTATACTCTTATATTACTTTTCAAGCATCAATCAATAGTATCCACAGACATTGGGATTCCATCCAGGAACACAGTGAACTATCGTATGATGATTTCATTCATTGTGTCAAACTCATTTTTTACACTACATACTGTCAGTTTCAGAATAAATTTTATCTTTATCTTCAACTAAAAGGAACACCTATGGGTGCAGATATTTCACTTATTTTAGCACAGATGGTTGTTGACGAACTTCTCGATGATTCTTTGCCCAAGCTTCACTTTGAGATAAATACTTTAAAGAAGTATGTTGACGATTTGTTTTGTATCATCCCGAAGAATACCATAAATGAGGTTACTAATGTTCTCAATGCTCACAATGAAGACATTCAGTTTACGTATGAATTAGAACAGAAGTCAACTCTCCCTTACCTAGACATTTTATTGACAAGAGATGAGAATAACACCATCGTAACATACTGGTATAGAAAACCAATCTCTTCCAATCGATTTCTCAATTTTCTCTCTGCACATGAATATAAGCATAAAATTAATCTAGTATTGGGCTTAAAGAATAGAGTCAGAAAGATTTCCAGCTCACACTTGTATAAACCAAATTTAGATAAATTAAAATTGTTACTTAAAAACTAATACCCTAAAAAACTTCTCGATTATTTACTTTTTAACATTCCAAATAATAATTCTGTTAGTTCCTCTGAGCCTAACGTTGCAAATGCGATCTCTCAAGACAATAATAATTCCATTAGTTCAAATTTCAAACATAATTTTGTACTCCCTCACTATAATTTTTTAACAAACCAAATTTGCAAAACTATAAAAAATTCGTATGGTAATTTACCTTACGTTCATTTTATAAAAACTATTCCTTTCACTTTAAAATCACTATTACACACTCAAATCAAATATACCACAAATTTGTTTGATAGGAGTAATGTAATTTATAGAATCAATTGTTCAGTTTGTAATCGTCCTTACATAGGTCAGACTGGTATAAATTTCAAAACGAGAATCAAAGAACATGAAAGTGACTGCAGGTTTCTAAGACAAACTAGTGGTTTATCACAACACTCACTAGAAACGGATCATCGCATGAATTTTGGGGACTCTGCCATCATTGGATCGTTGGAAATCAAATGCCACTCAAATAAATTTAAATCTTGCCACAGACGCACAGAACATCGACACAATGTATTGCAACGTTATCAAACTCATTGAAGACCATGTTAATAAAAAGAAGAAGTCTTTAGTCACAGACACCACGTCAAGTTCCATTCCAACTTCGTAATTTCAATTGTTTTTCTGCTTAGGTTCGGTTGTGTTTCGCCGGATTCGACTGTTATCATTTTTTCTCGTACCTGATTTTTCTTCCATATTATTCGTAGACATCTTGCTTTGCTTTTAACAATTGTCAATTTCAAATTTTGTACGTTTTCATCGATGTGTTTTTTGTTCATTTCATTTTATAATTTTTATTATGACTCAATATGTTTTTTGTTTTTGATTAACTCACATTGAGAGTAAGCATTAAGAAGACATTTGGTCTTACCATATATTGATTTTACATTGTTTTTGTAGTACCCTGATGATGGACATGCAAATGACCGAAAGCTAGGTAATTTCTTCAATAAAGAATTTTACCGGAGTTCAAGTTTTGTGACTTATATCCCGATTAAACAATTTCTCTCAATATATACATATACATATATTCACTTCAGGATTGTGAATCAAAATAAATGGAAAATATTTCGGCGCTACCGAAATGATGAATTCGCTCAAATGCTCTGTTGGTCCAATATTTCATTACGTGTTCACAAATGTTGTGGACTAGAAGTAGACTACCAGTAGGTCAGTGTCAAACATTGTTATATCATATTAGATGAAGATTGTTTTATTTCATTTTAGTTTATGAACAAACTACAATTACGTGGGGCCAAGGTCGAGTATTGTTAATAGTAGGTATATGTAATATATGTATATAAACAGAAAAAGAACTCTCTAGGAATAGATAGATAGATATAACTCATCACTCTGCCCGATGGTTATGCGAGAGGTATATAGTTTACAGTAAAGTAAAGCCAAGTGTTAAGATGAACCCGTGTATTATATACTAACCACGACCCATCATTACAGTTGACCGTTATCTCAGGAACAATTTAGATTTATAATGATACCTACTTTTTAAATATTCTGCACTTCTTGGATTGTCAGTAAACTTTCAACTTCACATAGCTCGACAGGAAGAAGTCTCATCGCGTAAAATCACAGAACCGGTCTAGATAATTCACTTGATTATGGCTTGCAATAACGTTATCACCAAACAGCTCCAGCAATAATCTGAAGATTTTATTGGCGGTATGAAAAGTACTACCATCTTGTTGAAACCATAATTTCTTGTTTTGGTTTTCAATAATAATTTGGAATAAATAATCGATTAACATTGCCCAATAAAGAGCTCTATTCCGTAAGTAATGTGTGTAAGAGCAGCCTCTAACTGGTAAACCATAATGTTAATTATGTCACAACGTTCATGTGGTGTTGAATATTTGGTTTCATAACAACCTAATCTACAAAACTGATAAATCAGAATGGTATTCACATGTACAGTGTTGCCTACTTTTATCCTAATTTCTTATAGCTATATATGGATCTTTTATGCATATAATATATTTCAATTGTATTCGCTCATGCTGTATTATTACTTATTTATCTTCTTTATAACCAATAACAGGCTATTGATCTTTAATGATCGATTTTATTGAAAAATTAGAAATTCGACGAAATTCGTGACTCTCAGAAGTTTTCAAGGATAAAAATTACCTCGTCATTTATATCAACAAAGGATCAGAAATTTTATATTTAGGTTTGATCCTGAGAAAGAACAAATCTACCTAAATTTGGGGAAGTAAGTGATCTGGAGGTGTGTATTCGAAATTCTAGTCTTAAAGAGCCCTTTGAAGGGCGTATCAAGAAAAACCGGTTTTGAAGGTTTTCTGAAACCTTAATCTCCCATCAAATTGAGTCGAGGGGTTGAAATGTTTTCGTATATTTTTCTTATATGAACAATTTCTACTAACTGTCGGAATTTTTGTGTTATGATTTCTTTGTTTTAGTAGCTTTTGTGATTTTCGTACCTCCAGAGAACCTACAGATTTGACCAACGGGATTTGACTAATGAATTTCACTAATGAAATTTCATAAATCTAGTGAACTGATATCGGGAAAGTATTTTGTAGTGCTTTCAATTTTTTACATGATCGTCGATTTTTTAGTGTAAAGATTTCATGATTTTTCGAGTTCCAAAGTTTTGCGCTCCTCCAAATGGGGAAAAATATGATCCAAATGAAAGAGCTCTGCTTTGTGATTTAAATGAAATTCTATTTTAATAATCGAAATAATAAAGTTCGTAACAGAGTCCCTCTACCAAAATGTCTAACCCTAATGAAATGTGATCATAACATTGGATGGAATTAAATATGAGTTCTAACTTCAGGGTGAGAGTCGAGTTGAAAATAATTGCATTAAACTAATGGATGCTTTTGATAAATGTTCAAGGAATAATGGAAAAAATAAGCTTTCCTTTCATACATGTGAAAACCGGTTATCCGGTTTATCTTAACATGTACAGACCTCCACAAAGTTCACAGAAAACTCCTACATACTTCCATGATATATATATCAGGTCGTTCTAGTTCCATTTTATTTGCAAAATATACGGGCTCTTGACGGCATGTAAGCGTCGTCGTGAATTGATATGCCGTTAATTTCCTCTGGATCTATCGCGAATGGGTTGGCGAAGATTGGAAGGGGAGAGAAACGTAGCTGTATTGTAAGCATCTACTCGCCCGTGAGACTGATAATAACCGCCACAATAGAGCCGCCGCTTTATGCAGGGCTTTCGGTAGGACCAAGTGGCGATACTGACTTTGCTTTGCAGTGGCGCGGTTGGATTAGAAAGCGTTGGGATTCATCTTCATCAAAGTATCCGGATAGAAGTAGATTTATTTCTTAATCTTAATATGAAATTGAATATGGAAAAACTGAAGCAAATTAAAGAGGGTTGTTCTATTTAACTCAACTCGAGAGCCTCAGTGTAATTCGTCTACGAAGATATTTCAAAAACATCTACTTAAATACTGGATTATCGAGTGCGTTTGACTTTTCATACCACTAAAACTTGAATGAAAATAGGTTTCATCTATAATATTGAATTTCTATTGGGATCTGACATGTCAGCTGGCGAACTCTTGCGGCCAGATGGATGAAATTTTTATTTCCAACGTCAACATATGCAATTGCATGACAAGTTTTCGATTTCATACAAATGAGGTGGCAAAAGGTGTATAATGGAAAGTGTTAATTTTGCAAAACGTGGAATCAGCAAGTATAGAGTGTGTTGTTGCGTGAAAAATTGTAATTCTAAAGCATATACAAATGCAAGTATTAGCTTTCATCGGTTTCCGAAGCCATACAAATATTTTGTATTGAGAGAAAACTATTTTGAAGAAAAGAAAAATATTGATTTATTGAAGGTATGGAAAATCAATATGAAAAAGTATCACACAACACCTAGAATGACGGTGTGATGAAAAATCATCAATAAAAAGTTTTGAAGTATGTTTATTGCTAATTGCCCACCATATCTTGCCGATTATAAACTTCCTGCATAAAAAAGCTCGAATTAATAGTTTCATATCACTTAAACAAATACAGTTGATTTAGACTAGGTATTTTACACTTCAAATTAAATCAAATCAAAATAGATAAGCAAAAAGCAGTAAAGTTCACGATACCAGGCCTCGAACTCTCTTCTTTTATCCCACAATGTTTTTTGAATTTGGATCTTTCCAGCCTATATTTTCGGTGGAGTAAATTTTCACCTACATAAAGCTTCACACTTTCTCTCGAAAGTTACATTGTTGTAGGAAAAACTCAAAAAGTTTCAAATTTCTCTTATAATTCGTGTTGAAAGTTGGTTTTGAGACGCCATGTTTTGACGTTATCACCTAAGCTTCGCCTCCATGTCAGATCCCAATAGTTCTTACTGCATACCAACCTGGCTGATCATGTTTCCTTTCTTATAATAAAAAATTAATATTTGGTTTCACGCTTCACAAACATATCAAATAACAGAATTGTCAGCATGATATTCACTTGACAGAAGCATGTGTCCCATCACAATTTAGTCAGATAATACTACAGGATCGAAGAAAGTTGAAAATTGGAACACAGCTGAGAAAATAACAGAGAACTGATACCAGCATGCACAATGATGGTAGAATCTTACAAGAGAGCACATCACACATAGTACGCACATCCGTATCTCAAACGAAAATTTATGCAATATTGCAATGCGCAAACGAAACCAATTGAGAAAAGCGAGAAACAGCCAGATCAAAATTTTCCCAGGAGGGCAGGTTTCTCTGAAGGCTCCTAAGAATCCAAGGTTCACGTCAAAGCTGATGGAATACCGTGAAGAAATCACAACACTGACAAAACACCAAAATCTCAAATTCATGTGGGTCCCAGAAATATAAGGCAACGAAAAGTTTGATGAACTTGCTGAAAGAGATGCAACAGCTCCATACAATATAATTCGCACATGAAGTAACTAAGAAAAGTGACACGGAACAAGATTAAACGACAATAATAAAATACTTCGCAGAAAGATATAGTCATTCAATATGAGAAAAACACACTGAAAAACCATCAAAATCTAGAACAGACGAACTGCTAATTCTCAGAAGAAACAAATGTCGCACTAGAACAGGACTTCACTGGGACATGATCATCTAAAAGCAAACCAGACAATCGAGACATGCAGACAATACTACCAGGAAACAGAGACAGCGCAATAGTTCGCAGGACCAAATCGGCAGAATCGAAACGCACCTATCTCACTTTTTAGTGCTTATTGTGTGCTAATTTGTGATACTAATAAATATTTTGTACCTCCTGTCTTTTCAAAACGAAATTGTGGTGCTGCTACCTTCATATGAAGTCAGCAGGACCACAACAAAAAATAATTCAAAAAT
>JARQZK010002194.1:645000-700000 GCA_030704885.1 Cynegetis impunctata | reverse complement strand
CTGGTTCGATTCTTATCTTCGAAGTAGAAAACAATTTGCAAGGACGAATAACTCTAATTCTGCTAGAAAATCAATCACTTACGGTGTTCCCCAAGGATCTGTTTTAGGTCCTGTCCTCTTCTTGTTATTTATAAATGATATTGCGTATCTGAAGATCAGTGGAGAAATTACACTTTTTGCGGATGATACGAGTATTACTTCGAGCAATCCTGACTCTGCGACGCTGCACTCTGAAAAGACAATTGATCTTGGATTGATCAAGTCCTGGTCTGATGCAAATTCATGTTGCTTCAACGTAGATAAAACCGTCGCCTTGTTTTATAGAGATAACTCCCAGGATCTATTCCTGCAAAACCACGCCATTCAAATAGTAGATTCTGTCAGAATTTTAGGCCTCTTTATCGACAAAGATCTAAAATTTTCACAGCATGTGCATGTCTCAGCTAAAAAATTATCATCGGCCTGTTTCGCCATTAAATCCATCCCAAGTGAATTAGATACGGCATCTACAAAAATTGCCTATTTTGCATTGTTCGAATCTCATCTTCATTATGGTCTTTCCTTTTGGGGTTCATGTAATTCTTCACAACTTGACACCATTCTCAAATAGCAGAAGAGAGCAATTCTTTACATATTTGTACTGAAATATAGTGCTCATTGCAAACGTTACCTCAAGACAAATATAATTTTGACGCTTCCTTTTTTATGTCTACTTGAATCTGTGTGCTTGATTCATAAGTATTTTCATGCCGTACCCTTGGTGTCACAGCACGAGTATTCCACCAGATCTTCGAGACATCATGTTCACCTCCCTATTCTTCCCTATGAATGAACAAAAAAAGTCCATCATTCACAATGCTAAGAAAATTCACAATCACCTTCCAGAGGAATTGAAATCTATAACCTCCTTGACCGATTTTCGGGAACGAACAAAATCTCATATTTTTGATAGACCTTATTACTCTATAGAGGACTACTTCTCTGAGCACTGATTGATCGATATGACCAAATTGAATAACACAGGCATCAGCGGAGGATTTATTGTAAAGTTTGTATATATTTTTCATGGAAATGTAGTGTGATTTTTATTTCCATTGTTTAGTTTGTATATTTTTTTATTGATGTGTGTTTATTTTTATGTTTTACAATATTTAGTTACGATTTTTTCGCTTTTTCAATAAAATGTATAATTTTAAGACAATAAATCATATTTGATTTGAGTTGAATGTTACGATAATGATAAATGAAACTGATGACCTTAGCTGTTATATTTTAAAAAATGGATATTTACGTAATTTATATTCAAATATATCTTTTTGTTATAATTCAATTTTCTTCTGAATTAAAATATTCATCACATATTATACGGATTTGAAGAAACTACATGGGGACAAGGGGCTATGAAAATCAATCATTATTTTGGATAATTGATGTTTTATGTTTATCCGATATGGTACCGATGTGTCTGCCAGTTAGACCAACATAAACTGCATCGCAATTAATACTTTTTAGTTAATATACACCAGAGATTTTATAGTCTATTTGTCGGACATTATTATTGACAGGTAAGGAAACTAATTATATTTCATTCGGAATTATAGTTCTTATATTGTATTTGTTCAGTGTATTCCACATCTTGGTACTTGATTTAAAAACAAAGTAATTTGAAAAATTTTTGAGCATCTACATTCTTTATGTTCAGATACACACGCTTGAGTAACAATTTTTCTGTAGCTACTGATTTGAGAGAGTGTAATAAACTCTTTTTTAGTTGCAACTATTATTTTAATGTCCTTCTAAGATGATTATGTAACTATATATTCAAAAATATTATACTACTTACATAAGTCGTTTTTGCTTTTTATTTCAACATGAGCAACGTTATCAATTTGAAGTGTTTGTCAAGGAAAAAATAATCATGAAATTTTAATGGTGAAAAAATTCATACGTTAAACATTATTTTAAAACGAAAAAAAAATATATCAACGAATGAGTTTTAATAAATTTCTAAACTCTGGAAAAAAAAATATTAATATTTTCCTTACCTGTATGTTCATTCATAATGTGAAGAGGAATCCAAATAGTTATGATGATAATAGTTTTTCGTACGACAATCTAATATGAATATCAATTGTTTTGACAGGACTATCTGAGAACCACTGAATTTCATCTCGCTTAAAAATTCAACAGCTCATAAAATGAAAATTACACTTGAATCTCTAGTTTTTCTAATGTTTAAATCAATATGTACACTGCATCTGTAGAGAGAACGTTTCATACAAGACTATGTGACAATCAAAGATTGTAACAGATAAACACATTCCGAAATTTTAAATTCCTATTCTAAATATATTTGTAGATTCTTGAATGAATGATCCTTGAAAACTCCAATTATCTTCCCGCTATCCCAATTAGGTAGGTATTGTCTGTGTTGATCGCACAACTCTAGTTTAGAGCAGAAGCCGGTGATATCTTCAATTCATTTCTCATTGCAGTATTTCTCAAAATGAATCAATGTATTCATTTGTATGATTTTAGTAGTTCATGCAGTGGCTGTTTAAGGTATATATTTTCATACATGGCTCAAAATCTGTATATAGGTAACTGAAAACCTATGAAATTCATAGTATTTTGACCAATGTCGTTCCAGTAATAACAAAGTACGAGTATTCACCGTGAAAATGTTCCGGGTGTTATTTTTGTCATATTACTCCATTAACGATTCATGCTTCTGAAAATTCAACGTTTTATATTCTTTCGAAAATTATTTTTATTTTACCGAATTCTTCAATTCAGAACAATTCACTAAAATTCAATTAGACATTTTCTATCAGCTCTTGTTTCAACATAGTAAGAACTGAACTTCATTTAAATGTTTTTTCATATTACTTCTAGAAACTTCAAACTAAGGTTGAAGAATTTCTACATCCCTGCTTTCATATTTTGATATAACATAGCTATAAAATTTGGAGTTTGACAGACAAACATCTTAGATAAGACTACGAACTCAATCTACTTCTAGTGGTTCCTCGAATAGTTTCCGTGTTTGCATTTTGTATCAGCTTGGAGCAATGTAACTCATACTTCGTAGAAAATACACCCATTACATTGGAATTAGTAATACATTATACGGATATATTACAAACTGAA
This sequence comes from Cynegetis impunctata, assembly GCA_030704885.1. Classification (NCBI taxonomy): domain Eukaryota; kingdom Metazoa; phylum Arthropoda; class Insecta; order Coleoptera; family Coccinellidae; genus Cynegetis; species Cynegetis impunctata. The sequence continues at coordinate 696,850 of JARQZK010002194.1, read as the reverse complement.
ATGAGGTGAAAAGTAGCAAGCGTTAGCAGTTGTAATTAATGAATAGTAGGTGAGAAACGTAAGTAGATCAACCCTACGGCGACTGCAATTGTTATCGCAAGTTAAACCCTCGGAGATAGAAATTCAACTAATTTCTATGAAATTTATGGGCGTTTTCAAACTAGCTCATAGAATCTAACATTTCTGAACTTGATACAATATTTTATTTTATAAAGATTCTTAATTCTTGATAGTGCTAATTTATATTTCACTGATCTCTTGATGAAACATGATTCAATATTCCATGAATCTTGAAGAAAAAATACATTCGGCAGAATTTTCAAAATATTTTGAAATTTCAAAGTTTATCAGAATTTACCTCAAAACAATAGTTTAGGTTTTGAGCCCATTACTGAAAGTATTTCTAAGACTAAGTACAATTTTCAAGTTCAGTGGTTTGATACACATCATAACAGACTGCATCGCTGCAGATAGGCTCAAAATCAATTGATCATTATCAATTTGGGATTTTAGACTATTAGCTTCCGAGATTTCGAGAATCTAATTTTTTGCCCTTTGTAACTGTATGCTAAATTCTTGTGGAATCTAAATCTATGAAGATATTGTTTTTTATATGATATTCGGGAAGACATGTACAGTATTGTACAGTACTTGTTATACAGAATAGATTTTTTTTTGTTTATTAACTCTGGTATCTGTTGCTTCCAATTGGTCCTATATAAAAACCCATAAAATCTTCACAATGGATTTTGATATGAGCCACTTTTTTCACACAATAGTTTTCAGTTAATAATGAAGAGAGTTGGCTTAAAATCCAAAATATTGTTAAGTATATTCTAATAAATTTCAATATATAGTGAAACTTTGCCCAAGTGTGTTTATTTCATGATTCATTGAATACCAGATTCATATGAAAACTATTTTGTAATGCCTAATGATATACTATAATTTGTTCTCATGGGTTAACATCAATGTAAAATATTCAATTGGAACTTCAAATCGCGTTATAAAAATGTTTGTCCATTCAATCTAGAACTATTCCAAGTATATAAAGTTGACTATATTAGAATTTCAATATTCGTTCAGTCCTCAAATAAGTGATCAAAATTTTCATATTTTGAATTATTTGAATAAATATGACTTAATCAACTATAGGCAATACAAACGGCTTCTATAAAAGTCCTAACCATATTCTATTCTAAGCAACATTATTTTCTGACATAATTTCAAAATTTCTTCATTTATTGGTTGATCAACCATTCTATCAAAAACGACTTAGCAAGTCTGTGACTTAGGTCACCTGAATTCAACTCAATTAACATAGAATCCTTCAGCCTTCACCTCAATATAGAGGGGCTGTATATATGCTAAACTATAATAACCTCGAAAAAACATTATATATAGGTGTATATATGTATAAATTTTGAAATTTCAAAATATCAAGAGATCAGCGAAATATAATAATAATAATAATAATAAGTTTATTTCCTCTGATTACATAAAAGTAATATGGAAAAGTGTCAACAGAAAAATTGCACATACTAATGTGACACTATACAGGTATTTACAATGAAAGAGTATACATATCATTACAAATACTAACAAAAGAACATCACAAAATCACATTAATACTTCTGTAAAATATTTGTCAACGGAATAAAATACTCTATCTAAAAGTAGTGATCTAACAGCTGATTTGAAAGGCCTAAGATTATCGATTTTTCTAATTCTGTCGGGTAGGTGGTTAAATATTTTTATACCCAATACATTGCAGCTCATTTCTACTTGAATTAAACGTGTAAAAGGAACATGAAGCAACTGCGAGGTAAACCTCCTTGTACTATATTGATTCAAATCACTACAGCTAACCAAAGAAGATAAATTTCTTTTAATATAGATCACACAAGCATAAATAAACATACAGGGTACAGTTGAAAAATTACTCTCATAAAAATTACGACATGACGTTAATCTAGTGAGACCAAAAATTGAACGAACAATTCTCTTTTGAATTTTAAAAACATAATCCGCATTGGTACTATTTCCCCAACAAAGTATACCATATCCCAGCGCCGAGTTGACTGAAGCATAATAATACATCTTCAGGATATTCAGGTCACAATAGTTCTTAAGTTGCCTTATTGCAAAATTCAGCGAAGAGAGTTTACCGCTCAATACCGCTACATGATTTTTCCAGTTTAAATGATCATCCATCGTAACACCCAAAAACTTCACCCAGAGACTCAGCACCTGGCAATCTAACCAGTGGACTGAGGCACCTATTTGTGCCATTTGGAGTGAACATTAACAGAGTTGTTTTACTCTCATTGAGAATAAGGCCATTTATCGAGCAATATTCATTCATTTTGCTGATGCAATTATTTGACAGCAAAGATAGGTCATTTATACTTGCAGCAGATATAAGCACAGAGCTATCGTCCGCGTAGAGCGTAAACACCCCACTTTCTTCTAAAAACTCCACTAAATCGTTTATCAACAATATAAACAGAATCGGACCCAGTGTACTACCTTGAGGCACTCCAGAGTGCAACCACTCCCTGTCAGACAAAAATTGCGAACCCCTCTCCGAAATTCTCACTGTCTGCGACCTTCCAGTCAGATAAGACCTTATCCAATTTAGGGGTACTCCACGAATACCCATCCTCTCCAACTTGAACAGCAGAGTATCCACGTCTATCGTGTCAAAAGCGCGGCTGAGATCGAAGAAGATACCCATGCAGTACCTCCTTTCCTCAAAATTTAAGAGAACTCTGTTGTATACCGACAAAATTGCATCCTGAGTAGTTTTGTTCTTCCTAAAACCGTACTGGCTTTCAGATAATAAAAGAAAACGAAAAACAAATGAAGTGAGACGAATGAGGAATAATTTTTCTAGCACTTCAGAAAAGACCGATAGAAGAGCGACCGGTCTATAATTCTTCAATTGAGTATGGTCTTTTTTCTTATATATCGTGGAAATCGCCGCCACCTTGAGCTCAGATGGGAAGTGACCCTGCTGAAATGATTCATTAACCAGGTGCGTCAGAGGCAAGGCAATGTCCTCCGCCACATGTCTAACAATTCTGCAGGGAATTCCGTCTATGCCATATGATTCTTTTTTCGACACTGATAGTAAAACATCCAAAACCTCTGACGGTGTAACCGGCGTTAGAAACATCAGATTAGTATTGATTCGCATCTGGCAACCAAAATTGTTATTTACCTTTAATTTATCTGTTAGTTCCTTAACAGAATTAACAAAATAAGAGTTGAAACTGTTAGCCTTATCAATTGGATCTGTGATTGAACGGTGTTCTTCATCAAATATTACATCCGGTATTCTATGATTATCTCGATATTAGATCTGATAACACCCCAGACGGCTGACGATTTGTTGTCTGCATTGATGATTAAATTACTCACGTATCTTTTTTTTGCATTAACTATATGTTCTGTATGATTTCTTTTCATTTTATGATAAATTTCCTTCACAGTGTTGTCAGTTCTACTCACTTTATATAAATCTCTGATAAATCTTCCCTCCTCGACAATCTGTTCTGTTATCCAAGGACTTTTGGTGTTTCTCCTTTTATAATGAGCCTGAAGGGGGAACGCCGCTTCAAACATGTAATTAAAGATACTGAAGAACAAAGAAAAACAATCCGCAACACTTATCCCTGCATAAAGGCATTTCCAGTTTTCCCGAGAAACGAGAAACTTAAAATGATTGATATTATCCGCTGAATATATCCTCCTCCTACCGCCGCCAATATCATGAGGGTTTAAATCGTTCTTATAGCCAACTTCTAGCAACTGCGCTAAATGGTCAGACATCATACTATCTATGGTCAAAGCTTTGAACGAGCAACGCCAGTTTACGAATATATTGTCTATGAGCGATCCCGAATCACCCAGCGTTCTCGAGCACTCCTCGAAACATTCAACAAATCCATAGGAAGAATATATATCAACAAAATTTCTAGATTTAATGTTGACTGAGTCTCTAATGTTAATATTGAAATCACCCGTCACCAAGGTCTCAGAGTTGAAAGTACACAATAAATCCTCAAACCTCTCGAAGAATACATCGCAATCACAACCGGGCGCTCTATAAACACATACGACTGTTAGATACAAAGATCCAATATTTACCTTAATCGCAGCAACCTCCATAATTTGGTCCGCGCACACAACATTTCTTAATCGGAAGTTAATGTCCCGACGAACAAAAATTAAAACACCTCCTCCATTCATACACTCCCTGAAGTACGAATCCGCCACTACATAATTATGAATTCCGAGCTTCAAAACATCAGACGATCTCAGCCACGTTTCAATAAAACAAAGTATTTCCGGATAGTTCAGAGATGAGAGAAACACATCCAACTGATCCAATTTTCTTCCTATGCTTCTAATATTAAGGTTCAGAATCCTCCATGAATGGCTGCTATTTATCACTGTTCGATCCTTCTGTTTTTCTTTGGCCTCGAAAAAATTTGAAACGCCTAATCGTTACACCCCGCGGCCAAAGTTCAGGCTTATTTAGATCATCCAGAATATTCAACTCAGAGCCGACCTTGAACGACAGACTATGAGCATTTTCTCTAACAGGAAGGGGTTCAATAAGGAAAAAATTTGATGGAAACTTTCCTTTTAGGTAATTTTCGATACTTTTTGCATCCGTTTCTAGACTCACTCTACGCACATGGAGCCAAGCCCTCCTGACTGCCCCAGCAAATGACTGGTCGGCGGTAACAATCGAACTTCCTTGAAGAATCTTTCCTTCAGAAGGACTCCTAATGCTTCTAGTCGGAGTCCCTACCTTCATCGGAGACATTCTACCTGATTCTTTATTATGCTCAATTACGCTTTTTCGTCCTGGAACCGTCCGTGATCCCTGAAGTGTGGCAACATTGTGATTCGGTTCGACCAACTCTACAGAAGTCGATCTCCTGTTTTCTTTTAGTAAGTCTATAATCATTTCTTGATTTTTAGTAGTATTCTCTAATTCTTTTACTAACCTTTATCATAAATTAGCACTATCAAGAATTTAAAATCTTTATAAAACAAAATATTGTATCAAGTTCAGAAATGCTAGATTCTATGAGCTAGTTTGAAAACGCCCATAAATTTCATACAAATTAGTTGAAGTTCTATCTCCGAGGGTTTAACTTGCGACAACAATTGCAGTCATCGTAGGGTGAATCTACCTACGTGTCTCACCTACTATTCACTAATTACAACTGCTAACGCTTGCTACTTTTCACCTCATTTCAGTTTATAATATATACGTATAATGTATTACTAATTCCAATGTAATGGGTGTATTTTCTACGAAGTATGAGTTACATTGCTCCAAGCTGATACAACATGCAAACACGGAAACTATTCGAGCAACCACTAGATGTCGATTGAATTCGTAGACTTATCTAAGGTGTTTGTCTGTCAAACTGCAAATTTTATAGCTATGTTATATGGAAATATGAAAGCAGGGATGTTGAAATTCTTCAACCTTAGTTTGAAGTTTCTAGAAGTAATATGAAAAAACATTTGAATGAAGTTCAGTTCTTACTATGTTGAAACAAGAGCTAGTAGAAAATTTTTAATTGAATTTTAGTGAATTGTTCTGAATTTAACAATTCGGTAAAATGAAAATAATTTTCGAAAGAATATATAAAATTGAATTTTCAGAAGAATGAATTGTTAATGGAGTAATATGAAAAAAAATAACACCCGGTACATTTTCATGGTGAACACTGTTAGGTATTGCTGGAATGACATTGGTGAAAATATTATGAATTTCATAGGTTTTCAGTTACCTATATACAGATTTGCAGCCATATATGAAAATATATACCTAAAACAGCCACTGCATGAACTACTAAAAACATGCAAATGAATACATTGATTCATTTTTAGAAGGACTGCAATGAGATATGAACTGAAGATATCCCCGGCTTCTTGTCCAAACTAGAGGTATGCGATCAACACCGACAATACCTACCTGATTGGGAAATCGAAAAGATAATTGGAGTTTTCATGGATTATTCATTCAAGAACCTACAAATATATTTAGAATAGGAATTTAGAATAGGAATTTAAAATTTCAGAATGTGTTTATCTGTAACAATCTTTGATTGTCACATAGTCTTGTATGAAACGTTCTCTCTACTGAGACAGTGTACATATTGTTTTAAAAATTGGAAAAACTAGAGATTTAAGTGTAATTTTTATTTATGAGCTGTTGAATTTTTATACGAGATGAAATTCAGCGGTTCTCAGATAGTCCTGTCAAAACAATCGATATTTCTATTGGACTTATGATTTTCGTACGAAAAACTATTACCTATTATATATATATTTGTATATACATATATCGATACAATGCAATAGTCTAGTATTTTCGCACAAAATAAAAAAAGTAACGAATTACTTCGAATAAGTTGATTATATTCTTCTTTTCAATGGAAGAGACGTTATCATTTAAAACAGCCACTTAAAATAAATCCAATATCCCCTTAACTCGAAGCACACTGGAAACGATGATTGATTTTACGAATATAAAGTCAAGCCTTTTTTGTCGAGCTCCACAACTTCCGAATGAAGATTGATATTTCCTGGGCAAATATGCTCTGGAATAGATCTATACCTTATACCAGATGATCCATAACTCGATTCTCATGTACCTTAATCTCTGGGGAAAGTGACGAAATTTGGGCTTTCATACTTTTGACAGTGACTGATTAATTCTAAACGTCTATCAGCGATGTCACGAATATGAAAAATGCGAAATTGAAAACTTGAAACTTCTCCAAATTTCACCTAATGAAATGAAAGGAAAGTATTATCTTGGGAATTGGAGTATTAGCTGAAAAGAAATCTTAGAATTTTATTCAGTTTATTTTTAACTGCGGATATCAGATTAATGAAGTTAGTGAATTTAAATGAAATAATATTTTGATATATTATTTCGATAAATCAAAATTAATTGATCATTTTTTATGATACACTTACTCTTCGGACAGCGAAAATTTATTAACAATCCAGAGTTTTTAAACACTATTCTAGTGCCTAGACATCTTCATGTCAGGAAGTATGTATTTTCGCGACGGAAGTCCACTTTTTCGATCTAAGCCAGCGTTTCTCAACCTTTTTGGGTTAGCGAAAAACTTCCAATCGAAATAATATGCATGTGTGCCCCCCTAACCATGACACCATTTGATTTGAGTCTCGCACCCCCTAATACAATATAGCATAATTCTGAAAAACAAGAAAAGGTATCGCGCCCATCTAATGACATGATCCTTCAGTATGCTTGCGCCCCAAAAGTTGAGATAGGCTGATTTAAGTGGTGAATTGTTGGTGTCCAATATCCTAGGTGGAGAGCGCTATGGGTAGTAGTCAGACAGAAGTTTGTTTTGGGAAACAATTAAAAATGTTAATTTACTTCTAGTCAAATAAGCTGCACTGAAGAGATTCGATAAGATCGAACCAGCTGTATGCAAATTTTGATCAGAGTGACTTGACGTTTTCTATAATTCACTGTTGGATTTATAATGCAGATTTCACATCGCGAAATATATATAGGTAACTAGCTTCTTTAGAAAATAGGTGATAATTTTTAAATTATTTAAGAATTTTTATTGTTTACTTTATGTAACTAATTATCGTTTTCTATTGGCATCGAATAATGCTGTGAATTTTATAATCTTACATAACGCAATCAACCTATGGACATTTCATCAAATTATAGAATGTTGATTTAATATTGAAAAAAATTTCTACTTTCATTATCGGTCCGAAACGCTACATTGATATAGTGTCGCGAAAGAAGTGATTCAAATCTTTGGGCTTGCAATTCCCAACACAATTCTCATTTACTCTGTGACACAATATCAAGGTAGCGTTCCATACTGGTAATAATATTTAAAAACATATAAAAAGTTCATCGTATATAAAATTCATTGTGAAAACAATTTTACATTCATGGAATTTTCAGAAATTTTCAAATTAAAATTTCAGAATAAAGGCATTAGTAATTCTGATAATAATTCATTTAATGGGAATCACTCATTCAGCTCAAATCATCGAATCAAATATGCTTTATTGTCTTGAAATATATGATACATTTTATTGATAAAGCGAAAAAAATAGTAACTAAATAATGTAAAACATAAAAATAAACACACATCAATCAAAAAATATAAAAACTAAACAATGTAATACCTACAAATAAAAATCACACTACATTTCCATAAAAAATACATACAAACACAATAAATCATCCTCAACCGAAGCTGATGCCTGTATTATTCAATTTGGTCATATCGATTAATCAATGCTCAGAATAGTAGTCCTCTATAGAGTAATAAGGTCTATCAAGAAAATAAGATTTTGTGTGATTCCGAAAATTGGTCAAGAAAGTTATAGATTTTAATTCTTCTGGAACGTGGTTGTATATTTTCTTAGCATTGTAAATGATGAACTTTTTTCTTAATTTAGAGGAAACAATAGGGATATGAATATGATGTCCCGAAAATCTAGTGGAATATCCGTGCTCTGTCACTAAGGGTACGGCATGAAAATACTTATGAATCAAGCACACAGATTCAAGTAAATATAACGAAGGAAGCGTCAAAATTCCATTTTTCTTGAAGTAAGGTTTGCAATGGGCCCTATTTTTCAGTACAAACATGTAACGAATTGCTCTCTTCTGCAATTTGAGAATGGTGTCAGGTTGTGAAGAATTACATGAACCCCAGAAGACTTTTAAAAATTGAATTGGAATTTTGAGTGAGAGTTTATTTGAAATGAACATTTCTAGAATCTTCACAACTCAAATACTCTGTTCTTCATCTTAATGTACAGGCAAAAATCACTAGTAGCCATCAATTAAACTCTTGTTTTTAAAAATTTTTGTCAATAGAGTTTCGTTATGAAAGAAAATGAAGTTTTATATCGGCCATATTTCATTATATAACAGATTTTGAAGCTCAAAGTCTCGATATAACTTCTATAATAATGATATATAAAGAATATATTAAAAAAATGGTTTATAAAAACAATTTAAACATTCATTAATTAAAATACGCACGACGCACGTTTCTGTGAAACTTCACATTCTCCAGATGCTGAATGCAAACTTTTGTTATTTCTCCGTTATATCGATTACAAGAAATAAATAGATAAAAAATTGTGTAAAAAAAGTAAATAGAAGGATGGCTATGAATAATTAGTAAAATAGGGAAAAACCCATTCTATACTGCTAGTCAGGTGGTTTGGTTATTTTGAAAATATTCAGAATGGGGTTTGTAGTATGATTAATTTGGCTATAGGAGACCTGAAAGTTTGTACTTATTTATCTATGATGATTCTAAAATATTAAGTTTAATTTAATTACTTTCAGCATTTAAAATCTTATAGTCATAATTGAATATAGTATGCATCATTGTGGAGAAATAATTCAACGCCCATAACAGTTACATATATACCTAAGTAGATGAAGTTATAATTCACAACACAATTTGTGCAAAACATTATTATTTCTTTTAATAATTTCAGTGTTCTTGGGAGTAGTTATTATCAAGAAGAATATATATAAACAAATATTGGATTTCATAACGCGAACGAAGAAGATTCACAAGCCAATCTGTTGACGGACTGAAATTCTGGAAATGGAAATACTACGTAGACAGGCATCAAGGAGATGCTTCAACAATTTAGCAAGAATAATGAGATGAAAGATGTACTCAGACGATGTGCAGTCTATTGTTCTGAGATTACGAAGACAAAAGCTAATCCTCACCGATGTCGGATTTGAGTCCCTGGAAGGGATTCATAAGGTGCACTTCTCTCCGCTTGCTTGCTAAGCTGCTTATTTCAACCTACAGCCGATGCCAAATAAAGACCCCAATCAGATTCTTACGAAGGAACATTTTCATAATTTTCTCGACAGTTATCGATCTTCACATGGAATCTGACTTATTAAATCATTATTTCCTATTTGATAGGATCCTTTGATTTTTACATAAACTTGAACGCTTTTTCAATTTATTAAGTACTTGAAGTTTTTTATATGACAACGATTTCGTGACGAAACAACATTTTTCGTAAATAAAAACTTCAATTGTTATGTATATATATATATATATATATATATATATATATATATATATATATATATATATTAATATATATATATATAGATATATATATATATATATATATATATATACAATTAAGTGAGTAACTGCTGATAGTTTTTGAAAAATATTAATTATAGCTGGGTATTCGGCAAGGAGTTATGATCGTAACAACCAAATTTGTCTCAGTCGACGTTTTGACTCTTTATGGAGTCTTCCTCAGGACATAAAGAGTTAGGTTGTAAGGCCCATAACATGAAACAACTCTACAACAGCTCATTGTTCTTGGAGTGATATAAGATTATATTTATTCGATAATTTTTAAGCGAGGAGCAAACCATTCATTGTTTTTCGTGAAGTTATGGTTCATGTTATGGGCCTTACAACCTAACTGTTTATGTCCTGAGGAAGACTCAATGAAGAGTGGAAACGTCGACTGGGACAAATTTGGTTGTTTAGATCATAACTCCTTGCTGAATACCCAGCTATAATCAATATTTTTTAGACATATACATTTATATATATATATATATATATATATATATATATATATATATATATATATATATATATATATATATATATATATATATATATATATATATATACAGGGTTGCGATAAAGTATGGAACCAAGTAAATATCTTTCGAACGAAAAGGAGAATATTTATAAAATTTTGCAGGTAAGTCCAGTGGCGCAAAATGCATCTGATGTATGATTTTTTGTTGATAATATACTACCGGTTGTACCGGAAATAGACCCTAAGTCTCTTATTTTAAATGGGATCCCTATATATTATTACATTTTTGGATTTTACTTGACATTCTAAGCAGATTCTATGCATCATGTCATATACCTAAGTCTAAGCGTTTTTGACATATTTAGGTTTTTATGTCAAAAGCGACGATTGCAAGCCCTAATATAATTATCAGTTGTTCCTATAAGTGAGCCTCTTTTACTTACTTTGGGTTAAATTCCTTGTTGAAAAGGACCTACTTTAATAGATTTTGTATAATATTTGGATAACTAGTCATACAGGGTGTGCAAAAAATAAGATCTAAAATGAGATTGAGAAAACTGACAAAAATCAATTCAACTTCTTTTGAGTTTTTCACATTACCGTGAAAAAACGTTCAGATAAACAAGTTGATGTTGTGTGTATGCATATGTAGTAAGTAATAAACGAGTATAACGATGATTTGAAATTCAAATACGATCGTCGCTATCCTAGATCTAATTGTTTAACGATTGAATGCAAAATTGCCATATAAAAATATCAAATTGGCAATATTTCGAAAACTTCAAATTTTAGGTGAAGATAACCCCATATAAAGTTGCCTTCTTTTTAAATGCTTAATACTACAAAATAAAGAATATGGGGGGTTTCCATTTGAAAAAATTATCCAAATATTATTCAAAATCTATTAGAGTGGGTCCTTTTCAACAAGGAATCTAACCCAAAGTAAGTAAAAAAGGCTTCCTTATAGGAACAATTGATAATTATATTAGGGCTTGCAATCGTCGTTTTTGACATAAAAACCTAAATATGTCAAAAGCGCTTAGACTTAGGTATAGGACATGATGCATAGAATCTGTCTAGAATCTTGAGTAGAATCCAAAAATGTAATAATGTATAGGGTATCCCATTAAAAATAAGCGACTTAGGATCTATTTCCGGTACAACCGGAAGTAAATTATCAACAAAAAACCATACATCAGATGCATTTTGCGCCATTGGACTTACCTGCAAAATGTCATAAATATTCTCCTTTTCGTTCGAAAGATATTTACTTGGTTCCATACTCTATCGCAACAATATAAATATATATATATATATATATATATATATATATATATATATATATATATATATATATATATATATATATATATATATATATATATATATATATATATATATATATATATATATATATATATATATATATATATATATATATATATATATATATATATATATATATATTGAGAGGAGTGTTGCCGTGTAATCAAAACATCAATTGTATTTTCTTTGGGTTCTCGGCAATTAGTTAAAAGGGCAATTAATAAACGAAAGTCATTCGTCAATACATCTATATTTCAAACCTTAAGCGGTTCTTTTTCAGGATGCTGAAATTATATAAAAATTACCTTACAACATTAACATAAAAATTTTCTAACTTACATCTGAACAAGTCTCAAAAAAACAACAAAATGAACATGACAAAACCTCAAAAGGAACTCTTAAACTTGAAAAATATGACCAACCAGGCCGTGTTCAATAGTCTGACAAGGGAGAAATTTTGTAGGTTATATTTCATAGAGTATTTGGGTTGTTCATAGGAACCTTCATTCGATAACTGGAAGAAGAAAACAAGAGTGAATAGTTTCGTAAACCAACAATATTTATGCGTTGGTTTCATCGATGAATCGTGGTGCACCAATTAAGTCCAAAGTTAGTAAATAACTGTATATGCTACTTAGATTACTGATGTCAGTCTTTCTGTTTATGTTATTGACCCTTTCATTGATGTAACACATTTCCAGGAATGTTCTTCAATTCTGATTCTAACTAGTGCATAACACTTTAGTATCCTCAAAATTGAACTGGTGGTTCATGGAAGAGGCATGGCCAGCCAGAGCACACCTATCAGGCTTATTATGTCACTTTTATGGATGGCTATCCTTCTTTTTAATGCCTGGTAATTTTGTCCTACATATACCAATCCACAATCCCTACACTGCATCTCATAAACACAATCAGAAAAAAAATGAATACTGATTTTATCTTTGATATTGCTGAAAAGTTATCCCACTGTGAATGGATTATATTTAGCTATTTTTACGTTCCTAATCTCTCTGAATATAAAAGTTAGTTTTGTTGTTAAATCTGGGATGAAGGGTAGTGAGACATATTTAAAGTTTTCGGTTGAAACTTGACTACCATTATCAACAGTTTGTGTTGTTTCATTGTTGTGATGTGATTCTGTAGTTGTACTGTTGTTATTTACTATATTATTGTGGTTGTCTGTTATTGAGCAAAAACATTTGTTCAGAAAATGCTTCGGGTAGCCATTACTTCAAAAAATGCTTTAAAGTTTTAATTCTGAACTTTAAAAAAAATCTGAATGGCATATAGGCCTGACTCTTCTGACCATGCCCTTTATGAGATTATGAGATACCAATCCAGCTTCAGTATGTTTTTTGCTGTTCTTATCACTCTGGTGTCCAAGAATGGAACACCATTGTGCAATTCCTCTTCTACTGTGAATTGAATGAGTGGATCAAATCTGTTAAATTCTTTGAGGACTTCCTCTGTAGAACCGCTTAGGTTCTATTATAATATTATGAAAAGCTGTTAGGAAATTGTTGGAGATTCTAAAAATAATATAATATACAGGTGGTTCCACTTGAATATTCAAAGTTGCTACTACTTTCTCATAGAAGTGGCCGAACACCGCATTACCGAAAATATTTTAGTTGGGTAGAGAATGTCTGATTATACCCTCCATTGAATTTTCAAAGGGATCCGTTGTATGGTTCACCAGAAACGTCTTATGTGCCATCCACCGTGAATCACCCTGTATATATATATATATATATATATACATATAGTTCGGTAGTTCGGGAGGTAGAGATAGGTATGATTGTAGTAAATTCTCGCAAATATCAAAATGAAATGAATATCATTCGAAAACATGATTATTGTCTTGAAAAATTCTCCTACAAAATGTTTTGATAAAGATACACAATCGATAATGTAAGGTTTTATTCAGAAATGTTTTCCATTTCAGTTCTTCTTGAAGAAAAGTCTCATTAGTTGGACATATTGAATTGAATATATTTCTAATGAATTATGAAAATCATCAGTAATACTTTATTTTCATCGAAGCATTTCTATAAGGCTGAAGCTCATCAGTTATGCCAACATAATATATATATACAAGGTGATTTATGGTCGATGGTACCTTAGACGGTAATGGAGACAAAGTATCACTTCGAAAAATTTGGTAACTCGGAGTCTATCGATGCAAAATATTTTCAGCACTGCGGAGGAACAGCTTATACTCTTATACCAAAAAGCAATTTATAATATCTAAAATGTGATAACCTTTATATTTTTGCAATTTTGCTGCACTACTACTTTCCGAATATTTTTGTAGTATTCTTCTCTATACCTATTAGTTATTATTGGAACAGTTTATCGGATCTCCTCTGAATGGCTGGTTTAGCAGGGGTTTCCCTATTACTAGCCTGTTCCTCATTTAATTCTAAAAGTGAATGAAGAATAATTTCATTATTGTGAGCTTCCATTTTAAAATATTTCATTGAGCCATTTAATCATAAATTCTATTGGTTCAACCCCTATTCTTTGGTAAATCATTTCGTGCGATGGGTTGGTGAAGGAAGAATAATTTAATTATTGTGAGCTTACATTTTAAAATTTTTCATTAAGCCATTTAATCATAGATTCTATTGGTTCAACCTCCATTCTTTGGTAAAGCATATCGTGCGATGGGTTGTGTAGTGAGTTATTAGTAGACATGTCTAATCTTTGTTATTCTTCTCAAACTTGTTCTTTCTACAGTCATTATGCTTTTCAATGTACCTATGCTGCAAGTTTCTTACTGTAAATTTTACTTGCTGTTTTGGTGTTAAAACCTTGGTCTTTGTAATAATGGAGCGGAAGTGGTTTGCTCTAGCTATAATGTTTTTTTAACAGATGTTACATGAGGTTTGAAGTTCAATTTATGGTATTATTAATCCTAATTATCTCACAGTGTTGGCTGGGTCGGTTGGCACTTTGCCAAAGTAGAATTGTTGAGGTGTTCATTAGTTTGCAGTGAGAGTGCATAGAAATTGATATCTGTGGGTTCGGTTTGATTCTTCACTTTTCATCCAAGCTGATATTTTCGATAAGTCCTGAAGTGTCCAGTTAAGGAATTTTCATGAGAATTAATCACTGTGTCATTAGTAAACTGTAGCGTATATGCACCTTTATTAAATCTGGAAGGGTAATGTCTATAGATATTCCAGCAGTATATATTAAACAGTAATGGTGTAAGTGAGTAACCCTGAGGAAATCCTTGTTCTGGTGTAGAATTTCGCGAGACTGTGTCTCTAGTCTTGTCCTGAATCAACTATATATGTTAGATACCGAAGCATAATGTAATTTATACACTAACCCAGAATACCATTTACTGTCAAATGCTTTTTATATATCCATGAACAATGCTGTAGATTGTTAACGCTCTTTATAATTTGTTTGTATATTAGTTGTCAATGTTATCAGAGGATATATTGTTTATGATTTTGGTCTTAATTCAAACTGATATTCTCTAATACAGTTGTCAAGAAGTTGTAGTGTTTTTGTCTTGATAATCTATTAAAAAATTTCTCCACACTTTGGTAACAGAGTGATGGGCCTATTTTTCCTGATCACTGAGTGGTTTGCAATTGTTTCAGGATTGATCACTATATCTCCTTTCTTCCACACTTCTGTTAAATGTCCCTTCCCTTTTTCGAGCAGTTATAATGAATTTCTGTGAATAGTGAGGTTCAGCTTGCATAAATTTTTTCGTGGAATTTTATCATGTCCAGGAGCAGAGTCTTTACCACCATTTGAAACCTGAAAGTATTCCTATTCATCAATTGAATCAATATTCTCATCATTTTGTAGATAGGAAGAGAAATTTTCGTAGCTTGATTCGATTGTTTTCTTATGTAAAATTCATATATTTTTTCAAAATGTGAGACGAATGCATTGGCAACTTCATCATCTGTTGTTAACTCTTTGTCTCTTCTATTGAAAATTTGTATGTTTTCATGTTTTTTATATTTTGATGTGTTTATTTGAGTCATTGTAGATGTTTTATTGATTTGCGTGCTTCAAGATTTTAACGATATCTCATGAAAAGTTTGTGAATGTCTTTATTCAGCTAATTGGATTTCCTCTTTCGCCCTTTATCTTCATTATGTTCAATTTCTCCTAATATTAGTTTCTCCACTTTCATGAGTTTCAACAAATGAAGGTAAAGTTGCCCTGTGCTATAGTTTCTTGGTCACTGGTGTTTCAAACTCAATTTTACTCTGTGGTCTATACTAATATTATATAGGAGAAAATATTTGATTGTTACTTTGTACTTTTCTTGCATTGCATAGGCTACGAAACAAGTAAACCGATTTGAAAAATTCTTTCACTCTTGAAGAGCTACACTTTCCCCAGGTGACATAGGATATATTATATTTTCAAAAATATTAGGGATCCTAACTGAAAATCCATTAATGTAACCCAAGGTGTAAAAAAATACATAAAATATTCTTTATATAACATGCGGAGCGAATACTCTTGATTGAAAAAAATAATTTACTACGACTTTACAGAATAAATCATTATTTACAAAGTGTCTCGACAGCATATGTCTAACTGTTATAGTTATGCCTTTATACTAAGGTTTATATGTATAATACATACATAAAATAGTACAGAAAAGCCGAAAAATATTTTTTTTCTCCGCTTAAATCGTAAACGCTGGCTTAACTTTACGAGATAGATCAAATTAATGTACTACGGAATTGTATATCTTAAAAAGATCGATGAAAAGTCTTCGATAGTATATATTTATCTCCTAAAGATAGGTACCCTGTACATTTCATGTAAATCAAAACTTTCCTTAACAGCATTTCATTAAAAACGATATTTAAGAAGATATCAGAGATTTAAAAAGCAGAGGCATAGCGGCTGTACGTTTCGTCACGGTTGGCAGCGGGCGGCGGGCGCGGGGTGTGCCGGTGCCGTGTCTATCTCCAGCCAGTTAAATGAAATTATCCGTACTAAGCCGGGACGGGTCGATAGTTTGTTTATGAAACAGGATATAAACTCTGGCTTAGTTTTATCTCCTCTTCTCACATCAATTTGATTCATTGACACATTTTGATTGTTTACCCTTTCTATGTTGCATTTATCATAGATATAAATGATTTCTTGGGGATATTCGACAGGATCTGCCTCCAAGTCCAGAGTGAGTTCAATGAGCAATTATTGAACTGAACCAGGGTCAGGTGTTACTTTCACAAACCTGATATTGGCCGCCATACCTATTTTTTCCGAAATATTGATTGAATTCCTAATTTTCTGTTTAAAATTTAAGTGCAATTATATGTATATATTGCGGTAATGGATTCGTGAAAACCATACATTTTGGCCTTAGTTCACTAATATCTTGTGTATTAGTTTCATTTGAAGAGTTTTGTTCTTTGATGTACAGGGTCGTTCAAAAATTGTGATTTAACCAGTACTTACAAAAATAGTTCAAGGTGCATTTTTTCAAATAGAACACCCTACATATTATTAAATATTTTGAACGACAATTAAATACTAATATATTATTCCTATACCTAAAAAGCAGAGTTTCCGAAATAAAAGCAAGTTTCTTTGAATATGGAATAATAATTATGGCAATATTATTATATGAGACAATCGTGAGACATGCCATTATGAAAATTTTACAATTAGTGGGTTGATAATAAAATAATTACTCGTTTTTCAACGAGTATCGATTGAGAAGAATTTCTTTCAAATGAAGTCCTGATGAAACTATTTTTTTATTCATAGACGAATGATAAAATTATTGCAAGAAAATTTATAAAGAGAAACGTTCCACTATGGCAAAATAATGCGTTATAAACGTGAGCCGAAAGGTATACACTAAGCCTATTACTACAAACGAAGACATGATCATAAATTATCGAGGAGTCAAAACTGAAAGCAAAACAATTCTCACTATAAAATGAATCATTTAATCGGCTTATAACTATCTGCTTGTTCTTGCTGTAGTTCTATCACATATTCCATTGTGTAATTTAATCAGAACATAAATAAGATGAATTTCTTCTCAAATTACACTCATTAATTATCTCGCAAACGTTTCATTATCAACTAATTCAAAACTGGAATGTTTCATGACTGCCCTATACAAACATATTTCACTTAAAAAATTTAACTTCACATCATGAATGTATATACAGGTGAAATCACTATTTTTGAAAGGACCCGCACATCGCAGGACAAATGCCTTTGAATAGAATCGTTTATACGCAAGATATTTCTGAACTGGCTTCAAAATTTCATCAAGTTTCAAACAGAAAATAAGGAATTTAATTAATTTATCTCAAATTGTTGAAAAGTACAGGGCTCCTCGTTTCAAATATCAAAGTTATTGAATAAAGTATAAACTTTAAAATAAAAACACTTGGCTTATGTTTCACAATATAAAAAATATTTAGATACTGTATTTAGCAGTAACGAAAAGTCGACATGTTTCGAGTTATGAACTCATTATCAAGCCTGACTACAGGAGAGTATTACATCCTAATTTATAAAACAGACAAAAGCATAGGTGATACCTTAAAATCAATTTGTTCGTTTATAAGGGGTAAATGACTATCATGGGCGGAACTTATTTCGAGAATTTCAAGAAGGTCAAGGCGTTTTCCTTTGTTACCTGAATGTAACAATTTGGTTTCGTTGAAATCCAGGAAGTGATTGAATATTATACAATGTTCAGAGAAGCCAGTGGTATTTTTGTTTTGTAAAATTGACTTTTTATGTTCTTCAACACGAATATTTCTATTCCTTCTTGTCTGTCCAATATAGTAAGCAGGACATTCGTTGCAAAATATTTTGTAAACACCACTGTTTTCTCCGATGTTAGATTTTTCTTTATTATTGACCAAGAATGACTTCAAGTTTCTTTTATTTGTACAAATTGTTTTAACGTTATTTTTCGATAGTCTGTTAAAAATTTTGCTACTCAAATTAGGCACATAATTTATTGGGAAGTATTTTTGTTCTTCATTAATAGTTTGCGTGGGGTATATTGAATGCAACAAATACTTTATTCGTTTTTTCCCAATGAGCTTGTGGATAAGACCTTCATTGTAACCGTTATTGATGGCTAATAATTTAATTGTATTAACTTCAGATTGAAAATTTGTTTCCGATAATGGAATCGTGAACAACCTATGTATGAAGGAATGAAAAGCACTGAGTTTTATTTCAATGTGTTGGTTACTGTCGCTGTGAATTGAAATATTTGTGAAGGTTGGCTTTCTATAAATGTTGAAAGTAAGAGAATTCAAATTCCTAGCAATCTGAACGTCTAAGAAATTCAAGGTACCGTTTTCGTTTTCTACTTCTTTTGTAAATTGAATCGAGTTGTAGAAAGTATTTATATATTTAAGGAAATTATCTAACTGCCTATCTGTACCGGTCCAAATACAAAGAATATCATCTACATAACGCCTCCATAATGAAACGTTAGTAATTAAATTATTATCAGCATTGAAAATGTTTTCTTCTAAGTTATTCATGAAAATTTCACTCAACAAAGGCGATAACGGTGATCCCATGGGCAATCCGTCTTCTTGTTTGTATATTATATTATTAAATTTGAAATAACTCTGTTTCAAACATAAGTTCAAGGCAGACATTGTTTCGTTGACTGCTTGAGTTGTTAAATTTGGATTCATCTCTAGATATCGCTTAACAATATTTTTAACTTCTTGAGTTGGCGTGGAAGGAAATAAGTTGATAACGTCAAATGAAATTAATTTAGCATTTAAAGGAATTTTGATATTCTTAAGATGATTAACTAACTGAATATAATTTTTAATGCTATACTCCGGATTGAATTGAATTAAGGTGGGTAATTTCTTATTCAAATACTGACATAATTTATACGCAGGAGCGTTAATATAAGATACTATTGGACGCATCGGGCAATCAATTTTATGTATTTTTGGTAAAGTATATAAAAGCGGGGTGCGTGAGTTCATGGAAGTTAAGATCTGAAAATAGGATTCAACAAATTGATTTTCAGGTATCACCTTTGCTTTTGGCTGTTTTATAAATTAGGATGTAATACTCTCCTGTAGTCAGTCTTGATAATGAGTTCATAACTCGAAACATGTCGACTTTTCGTTACTGCTAAATACAGTATCTAAATATTTTTCATATTGTGAAACATAAGCCAAGTGTTTTTATTTTAAAGTTTATACTTTATTCTTTATGATGTTTCACCAAGTGATGTGCGAGAATTCAATCTCAGTTATCAAAGTTATTGTTACTTTTTGGTATGAGTGGTGAAGCCGCAGTGATAAAAATATTTTGCGTCCTTATCTGAGTAACCACATTTACTATGTCTTCTTTTCCATTAAAGTCTAAGTTTTCATCGACCGGAAATCACACTGCATAATATGATTAACATGATGAACAAAACTAAATTTGAATTTACTACGTTTATTATCACAACATATTTTGAAAAATATAACACTGCGATTGCAATTTCGGTCACTAGACCATCATCGGGCAGATTGAGTTAAGAACTGAATACAGAATTATATATTTGCGCTTACGGGTGGAAAAGAATTATTGCAGGTACCTAAAGAGACAAGAGGAACATATTTCAAGAAGGGCTAATCGAGTGAATTTCCCAAATTGGTACAATACAATGTTCTTAGAAAAGTCGTTATTGTCGATTTGCATTATGATTGAGTTTAAAAATTTCTTATGATTCTAAGTAAGTAAGTTTGGTTCCTTTCGGTAATTTGTGTATGATTTGAAAATTATCTATTTGTGGAAATGGGTGGTGGGTTTCACGGCAATGATTTGAAAACGTTGAATCCGTTTTATTTTTCAAAAAAGATTTTTGGTGTTCTTTAAATCTTGTCTTGAACGATCGACGAGTCTGACCTATATATACTCCTTTACATACAGGACAAATCAACTTATAAACTCCTGAACTTTCAAATTTTGAAGTGATATCTTTGGCATTCAATAAAAATCCTGAGAGTTTTGTGTTAGGTTTGAAAGCAATTTTAATATTACATTTAGGAACGACATTGAAAAACAATTGGATCGACAGATGAACTACTTGGATTTAACTATCTTTCATAATAATAATACCTTGAGTTTCGATATATATAGAAAACCAACTTTCACGAATATATGTATTCCGTCGGATTCAAATCATCCTCTTTCCCATGAACATTCAGCTTTTAATTCAATGATCCACAGAGCGTTTTCAATTCCATTATCCGTAACAAATTTAGCAAAAGAAATTTCGACTATAAAAATAATTGCTTCAAATAATGGTTTTCATACAAGTTTGATAGATAAAATGATAAACAAGAAACGTAGTCAACTAGCGTACAACAGTATATATCCTGAATTAAAAGTAGAAAAATCGGAAAAATTCACATCTTTAACATATTTTTGTCCTCTAACTGAAAAAGTTGCTAATGTCATACCTAAATGTAATATTAAAATTGCTTTCAAACCTAAGACAAAACTCTCAGGATTTTTATTCAATGCCAAAGATATCACTTCAAAATCTGAAAGTTCAGCAGTTTATAAGTTGATTTGTCCTGTATGTAAAGGAGTATATATAGGTCAGACTGGTTGATCGTTCAAGACAAGATTTAAAGAAGACCAACAATCTTTTTTGGAAAATTCACTCGATTAGCCCTTCTTGAAATATGTTCCTCTTGTCTCTTCAGGTACCTGCAATAATTCTTTCCCACCCGTAAGCGCAAATCTATAATTCTGTATTCAGTTCTTAACTCAATCTGCCCGATGATGGTCTAGTGACCGAAATTGCAATCGCAGTGTTATATTTTTTCAAATATTTTGTGATAATAAACGTAGTAAATTCAAATTTAGTTTCGTTCATTATACATAAAGAATAAAAATTATTCCTTCTGTACAGGTTGCCATTGATGAATTGAATCCTCTTTGATGAAACTAAAGCGAAATACAATGTGGAATTTCATGGTAATACTTCTCTTTATATGTCAAAGAAGAACTTGCGAATGATATAACTCAAGTTTTCTCGTATAAATTTTAGTTATCGTAAAGTGCTGCTACAAAGTATTCTATTTCGTCAAATCTATCCTGCAACATGCAATATATCCTTTTATATAAAAAAGTTTTGTGAGTAGAACCTTCATCTTGTACAATTTGATATTTTTGATGAAGCTTTATATAATATGTATATATGCATAGATATATATATACATATATATATATATATATATATATATATATATATATATATATATATATATATATATATATATATATATATATATATATATATATATATATATATATGCACATATATATATATATATATATATATATATATATATATATATATATATATATATATATATATATATATATATATATATATATATATATATATATATATATATATATATATATATATATATATATATATATATATATATATATATATATATATATATATATATATATGTGTGTGTATGAAGATAATAATAAGTCTGGAAATTCATTTGTTGAATAGATGAGTAATAAATTCATTGCAGCTGGTTTCATGAGATTGGACGACATGAAATTCCCATTCATCCTTCAAGAAAGAATGTTAGAAAATTCGACATCGGCGCCACATATGACAGAAATACTGCATACTTTATTTTGCTCTTCAACGATCTCATCTGTAGTTCTCTGAGCTCAATGAAGAGCGAAACAGACTCTCTAGTGTTTCCTTCGTGTGTGGCGCTGATGTCAAATTTTTTATCATTCTTTCTTGATATGTAGTCACCCATTCGTAGATAGGGGAATGTGATACATGATATGATATACTTCTGACACTGACTCCGAATTCATGAAACGTTTTGAGAAATTTGAAAGTTTTAATACAAGGTAAGTTAACTGCCAAGAACAACTGGGTGTGCAGATAATTTATTGTAATCAATTTTCGATATCAACAAACAATTTTAATTTCACTAATACAAAATATAAGAAATTCATTCTTTTCTCCATTCCTTATGAATCGTAATACAAATTAGCTCGAACAGAAAATAAAGAATAGATGACGGTGGAACAAAATTGTTTCTTTCGAATGATTTGAAATATTATTTAAAAATATTTTATAATATGCGAAACTTTTTCAAAAAGCGGCAGGAACTTAGTCGTCAACCTATTAGATGAAACAGTCATTGGTTTTGATTTGTTGTTGATTTGTTTGATTATTCTACATAATTGACACTTTTTTAGGATTTTCTAAGTGTGACCTAAAGTTGAAATTAGTATTAGCCTTAATGATTGAATTGTCTATCAATTAGTCTAAGAGCCCACGACACTAAACCTAGTTCGATAAGACTACCAGATGATATATTTATAATTAGTCACGTCATTAATAGGGGAACACGAAATGGCGATGCTGCAATGCAAAAAACCTGGCTACGTCATAAAAAAAAATTTTTTTTTTTTTGAAAAATCAGGTTTCTAGTATGATAAGACTCCCAATTTTTATTTGTTCCTCGAAATAGGAGAGTGATAGAACAATATGATAATGCAGTGCTGCAAGCTCCCCTGATTGGCCTAATCAGTGGCAGCAGCATTTATATGACGTCTTGTATCTAGGTATCTAGTACGATCGATCTCCTCAAAAAACCCAAGCTCATCCGAAAGGTCATCAATTTCTGTGTAAGAAACACCACTGCTGCATTTTCCAAACAGTGGAGAAAGTGGTTGCTGCAGCGATTGAAGGTCGCCCTCCGCGCGGCTGCATTCGGCGTTTCAATTTAGTTTTGTCAGCAATCGACCGGTTCCTTCCGATTTTTACCGGTTGAATACGCGTCCCACGTTCATATATGAATAATTTTACGTGTAGTTGATTGTTTAAACAAATTAAATCGGCAAATTTTATGTGATACTATTCGATTTTTCAGCCATTTTCATTGTGTTGATTGTTTAGACAAATAATTTTGAATGAGTGTGAACGTGAAATGGTGTTTTTAAATTTAGATGCGGGCAATGAACAACGAAGATTGGTTTTTCCAATAATTTGATTATTTTATCAATATATAGGTATATTTTTCACAAGTACGACAACATGACGTGTCAAGAACATAAGGTGTGAAAAAACTACTAATAACAAGATTAGTCTTAATTAAAATTCTTATTCTAATAAACTTATTTTTATTCTTCCTGTAAACTATTTCTTCATCATCAGTAATTATTCTTACGCTACTTTTCGTCATCCGAATCGAATACAACGAAATCGAATTCATCCTCACATATATAAATACAATTCAATCAGAGAATAAAGTATAAACTTTATCATAAGCCAAGTGTTTTTATTTTAAAGTTTATACTTTATTCTTTATGATGTTTCACCAAGTGATGTGCGAGAATTCAATCTCAGTTAAGAATTCAATTAATTGGATTAAGAACATTACTTTTTGGAGAAATTACTTAATAATAAGTTACTCAATGTTAAAATTCAATTGAATAATTATTATAACGATAAATTCATTTTATGAATACAACACAAATGAAAATGGCTGAAAAATCGAATAATATCACATAAAATTTGCTGATTTAATTTATTTAAACAATCAACTACACGTAAAATTATTCATATATGAACGTGGGACGCGTATTCAACCGGTAAAAATCGGAAGGAACCGGTCGATTGCTGACAAAACTAAATTGAAACGCCGAATGCAGCCGCGCGTAGGGCGACCTTCAATCGCTGCAGCAACCACTTTCTCCACTGTTTGGAAAATGCAGCAGTGGTGTTTCTTACACAGAAATTGATGACCTTTCGGATGAGCTTGGGTTTTTTGAGGAGATCGATCGTACTAGATACCTAGGTACGAGACGTCATATAAATGCTGCTGCCACTGATTAGGCCAATCAGGGGAGCTTGCAGCACTGCATTATCGTATTGTTCTATCACTCTCCTATTTCGAGGAACAAATAAAAATTGGGAGTCTTATCATACTAGAAACCTAATTTTTCAAAAAAAAAAAAAAATTTTTTTTATGACGTAGCCAGGTTTTTTGCATTGCAGCATCGCCATTTCGTGTTCCCCTATTAATGACGTGACTAATTATAAATATATCATCTGGTAGTCTTATCGAACTAGGTTTAGTGTCGTGGGCTCTCCTACTAAATGTAAAAGTCACATTATTCGTTAAATTTCAATCAACGTGATAACTGATTACATTCTAATTCAACTCGCTTGATTGACATATTGTGGGCATGTTATTTTATGAGCTAATTACTTTTCATTGTTACTGCTCATCTTTGTTGAACTGAAATTTCGTAGTTAGTTGACATTAACAATTTTCATTTTGTACATATTTCAGTTTCTTCTCATTGAATGTAGGGCAATAATTTTGATTTTAGGTTGAATATTGATAACAGAGAATAATATAAATAGAAAAAATTTCAAGAAACATGGAACATGAGTTGAGGATATTGAAAGAAAATATTTTAGGCATTCAAATTAAAGTTCTTGCAATATCTTGCAAGAAGCAGATGAATGATTTTTCATATTCTTGGTGCAACAATAAACATATTGGAAGTACACAATAGAATCTCGTTTAACCGTTTTATTTCCAATATAAATTTACATATATTTTGAGTTGTTATTATAATCTCAAGAGTAATGTCGTCATGCTATAAAATTAACTACGTAACACTTATGTATAGTGATGAGTGCCAATTTTTGACTTATCTACTCTTTATTTATTAAAAGTTTATTAAAACAATGGTTAATTATAACAATTTACACATTTATTAAAAGAAATAATGCATGACGCACGTTTCGGTGGAACTTCACCTTCTTCAGATGCTAATGGCAAACTAACTATGATTCTCTGTTATATCGAAAACAATAAATGACAAATTGTGTAGAAGGGGTAAATAGAAAGATGGTTACAAATAATTATTAGAAAGGGAAATACCAATTCTGAACTGCTAGTCAGGTAGTTCGGTAATTCTGAAAAGATTAAGAAGGTGGCTTGAAGTATGATCGACTTGGCTATTCAATAGCAGACCGGAATGCTTGTATTTATTTATCTATAATGATTCAAAAAATTTAGTTTAATTCTCTTACTTTCAGTATTTGATATTTTAAAATCGCAATAGAATGTGTGATTTTCTTGGATTGAATGGTTTGCATAATGTGAATCCGACTTCTGATTAACAAAGCGACGTTTGTGTTCTGACATTCTAGTTTGAAAACTTCTG
Organism: Cynegetis impunctata; assembly: GCA_030704885.1. NCBI lineage: Eukaryota > Metazoa > Arthropoda > Insecta > Coleoptera > Coccinellidae > Cynegetis > Cynegetis impunctata. The sequence continues at coordinate 670,618 of JARQZK010002194.1, read as the reverse complement.
AAAGTTCTACCAATATGAAACTTATCACAATCACAATTAATTTCATAAACTCCTGATTTATTATCTTCATGAACTTTGGATTTATTATTTTTTATATGATTTTCTAAATTTTTACCGGTACGATAAGCAATGTTAATGTTGTGCTTAGATAAGAGAGATTCAAGTTTTTTATTTGAATTTCCGATGAAAGTGAGGCTGTTATATTTGATATTATTTTTAGTTAAGGGGTTCATCTTGTTAAACGCATTTTTGAATAACTTTTTATCTATCATATTGTCTATTATTATGGGATCATAATTATTACTTACGCAATTTGTTTAATTTATTTTTCTCGATGTTAGAATTGGCGTTTGAAAGTGGAATATTTACTGAACGATGTACCATACTATTGAAAGCTGCCATTTTGTATTGGAATGGATGTATGACACTATCAGTGTGCGATGGTTTGCGAAAAATTGAAGAATTATTATGTTTGTTATCTACTTTTGTTATTTTCAAATCCAAATAGTTTAAATATGTTTATTAATTTACACCAAGTATCGGCCCAATCAATCCAAAATTATTAAAAGTTTCTCGTCAGTGATAACAGCATTTAACCTTTCTTTCACGTCTTCCAAATTGAAAATAATGATGTAATAGATAAATGATTTGAGATTATTCGAATTACAAAAGAATAGAAATAAATTATACATGATTTCTGGAAGGCGGATTCACACACTTAAATCTCAGCGCATAAGAAGCGGAGTCAAACGATTCCGAGTGATCTTTTATAATATAAATTTCGCATTAGAATAGATGGGAATTTGAAGAAATCCATCTCATTTCGGAGGCAATCCGCACGGCTTCTGAGAAACGCGTTGAGAATAAGTGGATATCCTAATCCGGGGTTTAACTAAGCCGTATGGATGCTATCCTTCTCGATCCTACAGTTAACATCTTGACCTCACAGCTCCTTGGTGTTATCCATCAGTCAGTGGCGTCTAAAGATACAAGGTTATATTAACAGTACAATTCTATAAAGTTAGTATTATAGATTAGTACAATAAATTTATATAATAAATGTATATCTCACTAGTGAGTTCAAAAGTAGATGAGTTGGAGGAAATTAAAAATGAATTTGAAAAAGAAAAGTGATCTAGAACTCATAAACCTTCCAAGAGTGCTGGATATACAGAATATTCCACATTTCCTCACATTGTATGTATGTAAGTATAAAATTGTTTACCAACGGTCAGGTTAGTTTTCAATATATCTATGGTCACTTATACATTTGTAAAAAAATTTTTATAATGATAATGATATGCCTTCATTCAAATCATACATCTCATATAGTTTATTCATAGGTTCGAGATATAGCAATAGTTCCTCTAACACAGGGGTTCTCAACCTTTTAGTAACCACGTACCACTTGAAATTTTCAGAGATTTTGACGTACCACCTTATATTTATATATATTTTTATTTATTTATTTATATATAATATATAGTTATATATAATTTAAATTTGGTCAGGTTTAGGAAAATAAAAATGCATTCTACAACTGTATGTATGTATTTACAAAATAAAATGTATCATACATTAAAAACAATCTTGAATTAGTTAATTGAACACAGTCATTTAAATATAGACAGATCCTAATGAGCTTGTCGTTGTTGTTTGTTCTTGATCAAATTTTCAATATCTGGGTCGATTGAACTTAACTTGATTCTCAAGTCCTCTTCAACACTAATGCGGTTTCGGTATTTATTTTTGATGAACAGCAGCTCTGAAAAGCCCGATTCACATAAGTACGAGGTTACGAATGGAATTAAAAAGATTATCGCTTGTTCGAACACTGATGGATATTCAGTTTTTGTCCCCATCCAAAATTCTATTAAAGATTTTTCTTTAAACGCATCTTTCATTGAGCTGTCACTTATAAGGTCGATGAAACACTCTTTTGAGTGACTAGGACCACTAGGAAATTTCCCTGAAAATGGATTTCTAATCCACTCATATTTAGAAAAATCTTGATTAAAATATTTATCAAAACTCGTTTGAAGGGCTTCCATATGACTAGTGATATCATCAGTCACTTCTGGCTTCAGAGAAATATCATTTTCTTCCAAAAATGCAGCAAGAGTAGGGAATGCAGAGAAATCCTTGTCCTATGCTTGAGAGCGAAACAGAACCAACTTTTTCTTGAAGGATGATATTTTATCGTAGTGAACACTGTTGTACTTGGCCCTTGAAGTCCCATGTTCAAGGTATAAGCCTATCAAAAATATCAGCCAAATACGCCAATCGTGATAGCCATTCTTCATCATTGAACAAGTGTTTCATGTCATGATTTTGTTCACTTAAAAACCTAAAGACTTCTGACCTCAGTTCAAATAGACGAGTTAGGGTCTTGCCTCGTGACAACCATCTAACCTCGGTATGTAGGAGGAGAGTTTGATATTTTGCACCCATATCTTCACACATTAAAGAGAAAAGCCGTGAATTAAGAGCCCTGGCCTTAATAAAATTAATGACCTTTACGCTATCCATTAATACAGACTTGAGGTTGGCAGGCATAACCTTAGAAGCCAAAGCTTCTCGGTGAATAACGCAGTGAGTACTTTGGCATTCTGGAGCAACTATTTTTATTCTTGCTCCTAATCCACTTAAATGACCCGACATAGCTTTTGCTCCGTCTGTGCACAAACCAACACATTTAGACCATGATATTCTCGCTTTTATAATGTACTCATTCATGACATTAAATATGTCCTCAGCTTTAGTGTTTGATTCAAGAGGTTTGCAAAATAAAAATTCTTCCTTTACTTCACTTTGATAATCAAAACGTATAAATACAAGAAGCTGCGCCATATTTGTCATGTCTGTGCTCTCGTCTACTTGCAGTGCAAAATATTTACATTCGCGCAGTTGAAGTAAAAGCTGTTCTTCAATACTCGAGGACATCTCCACAATTCGCCTCTTTACTGTGTCATTCGACAACGGAATTTTCTCGATCTCCTTTGCTGCCTTTTCGCCTAATACTGCCTCGACCATATCCTTAGCGACCGGAAGTAAAAGTGTCTCGCCAATTGTATGAGGCTTCCCTTCCTTAGCTATTCTATAACTGGCAAGGTACGATGCTTTGACTAGTTTTTTGTCTATATTTACAAATTTTGCCATGCACTGATTTTCTCTCTTACACAATTCAGATTTTCTTTGAAAAAATTCAATAGGTTTGTCAACCAAATCGGGATGCTTAGTAGTCTGGTGCCGCTTTAGTAAGGAAGGCTTCATGCTCTGATTTGAAAGTGTTTCTGAGCATACAACACATTGTGGAATAGGATTATCGTTATTTTCTGTGCCAGGTTTTACTATAAATCCTAACTGTAAATAAGTTGCATCGTACTTACGATTTGGCTGATTTAATCTTCTTTTGACTGTCCTTAGAGGTGGAGGGGTTAGTCAAATATCGCTTCATTATGTCCACTAAAAACTAATGCTGAATTACTACTAAAAACTAAAACTTCATGGAACACAATAAAAAAACAGCTAACATTGGTATCTGAATGAAACTACTGGGTGAGAAAGTAACACAGCTCATGACACTGTCAAAACAAAACTGACGGGGTGGGAGTCACTCGGGTTGTTTGTGTAGCCTCAAGGTCAGCGTCAAACTGCCACTATTCTATGTAAAACACAGATGGAGGAATTGTATTCTTAACGAGGAAATGTTGCATCGTAACTGTGAATTAATGTTATTCGCATTCAACAGTTTTTATTGTTATTATTAATATATGATTGCGTACCACCTGAAATGTCCCCGCGTACCACCGGTGGTACGCGTACCACCGGTTGAGAACCTCTGCAGTCTAACATTTAACTCTTTTTAAAATGAATAAATAAAAATTATTTGTAATGCATTTTTGTTATTACTAGAACTAGAATTTTCATTTGAAATTAATATAGATACACATTCAGGTTTTGTACAGTTAGAAAGGCTTTGGATTTTCTAGTTGTAACGGAGAGGTTTCAATGGATTTATTGAATAACTTACTAAGTTACTACTTCACGTTTTTACTCGTTTACATAGTAGACATGGACTTATGTTTATTTATTCGGTACACTTTCAGAAAGGGAAGCTCTACTTATATTCTATTCTAAGAGCTTCCTCTGTTGCAGTAAAATATTGAGTATTTTACATTCAGTCAGCCATTTAGTTTTTTCATTGTTGGTTTTATGTAGAAAGTGTTTTGGAACTTCGTTGTTGAGATATTTCTCAAGGTCAAGACCACTGTGAGTAAAACACGTACAAATTGAAAATTTTAACCTCCGAAAAATATATTTTTTCAACCAAAACCAAAAATGTGTCCAATTTTTGAAAAAATCAGAAACGAAATGAGAACACTTCATTTCAAGAGATTTACACTAACTTTTATAACATGGCAACAGACATTTTTCCTCTAACAGAGTTTCATTGGCCATTGCCAGTGTCTGAAAAACCCTGATCGAGACGAAACACGAAAGGAAACAATTGCTATAAAAATGTTTCCATAGTTTAATAATTTCTAACGACACATTAAAATGTCATCAATTTTCTTTGTTATATTGATAACCGGTGATAAATTTTGATGTTGTCAATATCTCATCGAGTTCATAGTTCAAGTACAATGAATTTAATTTCTTAATGAATGTATGATTATTATACAAATAACACATTCATAATCTAATTCCAAAGTAAACATCGCATCATCTGAGCCGCCACTGGCCACTAAGCATCATCTATTTGTTCGAAGCGTCGAGGCAACAGCGAAGGAAGGCGTCATTTGAATATTTTTGGCGGAATTTGTGGCGACTTTCGCCAGACAACGCTGTCGCATAAAACATGGGATGTCATAAGTACACCGGAATGGAGTTTCTACCAGAGATCGTCTTCAATTTGGCAGCAAAATCCGGAATATACTAGAGAATAACACCGCTTCTCCGACATTGGAAGATAAATCACAGGACGGGAAGGGTATAGTCTCCCTTTTGGCTTACGCGAATGCCCTGTCGCTTTTCGCTATTGCTATTTGGGGAAACTAAATTTTCAGTCGTTTCTTCGTATTCACCTGTTAGGAAGAATATCTTGACGTAGTAGGGGCATTAAGAACGAGAACTCTAATGCAGACCAATTCTTCAAGCTATACTCCAAAATAGGCTATTCAACTTTCTCGTTTTATATTACAAAGCAGGGTGGAAAACGGTAAATGTGCTATTATTCGTGAGATGAAATAAAAAGAACAATATGACGAAAACAGATATATGGGAATTGTTGTTACATATCTGAGACTCGAAGATAAACAAGACGTTGTTTCACTTATTCGGAGTTTACAAGGAAGATTGAATATTTAAGTTGAACGATAGTATTACATTCCTGTTCTGTCTATGAGACATATTAAGTAACCTGATATGTATGCACTATCCTCGGACAATTCCGTAGTGAACATTATAAACCATACGAATATGTTCTTTTGATTTTGATGAACTCATGAAAAATGAAAGAACTCATATCTCATTGGATTTTATTACTGAAATTGAAAATGATAGGTATTTGCGAAAACTCACTTCACAGTTGTATGAATTTTAGAGTGAGCTTTCAATTGGAGCCCTACTGGGTCCCAACTCTAATTTGAGTCTTTTGATACACTAGAGCGTGCTCAAAAATTTTTGAGATCTCGAAGTTTTAATGATAGTTATTCGAATAGTGCCATCTTCTATGTATAAATTGTGAGTTTGGTCTATTTAAATTAAATAGGAAAGTTGAAGGCCTATTTTTCGACATATTTTTCTATTTAATTTGAAAAGACTTTATACCATCTCTAGATATACAAGTAAGAATATTAACACAAACTTCACATCATCAGCGTTTCTCCATCACTTGAATACATGAAAATGAATTTGTGAAATATATTGAGTGGAGTAGGTACGGAGCTATATGAGTTTCATTTAGAAGACCCGCACATATTCTCTATATCATTTACAATTATTGAAAAATTAAAATCTCTGAGCTGGAAAAGGAGACCAGCAAAGCTGCAACGATTTAGCAATATTCTTGCCCATGCTTTGAAAAGGTGAATTATGTGAGTATCTCTACTGCGATAGCACAAAAATTTTTTTACAGTGAGGTAAAACTAAAAAAGAAGTTAATTGATAATTTTCAAGACAATCTATTAACTTCAACACATATATTTCTTTCTAATGTAGTTTTTGAATGTATAATTGTTTTCAAATACTTAGACTTTACCATACTGATCAATATTGCGGATTCTACAGTAGAGATAAATCTCAAACAACATAAAAATTATTTTAGTATGTTCGGAAAACGACAGATAATTCTCCGTCAATGTATTTATTTATTTAATCGTGTCTGAGCTATTCAAAAGTATAAGTATAAAATACATGACATGAAATGTAATAATTTAAGTAGAATAGAAATGTTCTCAAATGTGCTCCAATGTTCAGCGCACACTACGGCATTTTCGTTACACGACCATAGGTCCCAGAGGGTACATGGAACTTGTAGGGACTAACACGCCAGGAGGTGTTCCATTGTCTGGGATTCTTCGCATTCACATGCTTTCTCTTCCGCATATCCCCTTCAGGAGATTGTGCTTGCATCTTCTCATTTGGCAACGTAGTCGGTTTAGGGTTTTCCAGGTACCCCAAAGCAGGTCCGGGCAAGCAGGTTAGCTTTCCAGCTTACAATTCCAGGTTGATAAAACCAAGACCAAAGTCAACAACAGAAACTGCATCCTCTGGACCTTGACTAATACCCAACCCTTGTGGTATGCGCTCATCGGTCCTTATGCTGTGCTACTCTGCAGCTGAGTATGTATTCCCTGTATAGAAGAGATCAACACAAGCCAGTAGACTGGACTCTGCTCCGAACGGTACATGCTGATTAATAACGGTATACCTAAAACTCACCAGTCTTGACCAACTGTACATGCTAGCGGGGATTGCATCACCTCAAGTAAGGAGGAATACCCAAGCCTTGGTCGAACGAAGCAAACAACTCGACGACAATAGACATCCAATGCACTGACATGCCCCGCCTGTGGCCAGACAAAAATCTAGTCGAAGCTTCGTGCAATCCACACAGGCCGTCACAGCATCTATGGACGCTAACAAAGAGGCAAAATAGAAACAGCGCTTAGCGGAAAACTATTCTCCGTCGATGATCGAACTCATACATACACGATGGTAAAAATAAGCAAATATTTCTTTTTCTGTTTTACACTTCTAAAGCAATCTTCTATGGAGAGCTTAATGATAGTCCTAGATAATTTTCAATTTTTTTGTTTACTTATTGCTTTAACATTCATTATAGTTAATATATTTTCTAGCTTTGAATTGAATTGGCATTTACTTGGTGAAAGTTCATATTCATAACTTTATAAAAAATAAAAAATTTAAAAAACTAACTTTTAAGTTGAAATAAAAATCTATTGAGTAAACGCGTTTCGTCATAACATTGACTTCATCTCGTACTAAACTATGGTATTACAAAACAATCTATCTATACGAAAATTGAATATAACCGAGGGGTTCCTAGAGAAACTAAATAACAATAAGCAATTCATTCGAGTATTAGTAGGTACATTGAAGAGATTAAGGAGAGGAGAAGGGTTTACTACTCTACTACTAGTTTCCTAGATAGAATTTAACGATTGTGAAAAATTTTATATAGGACGTACAATTAGAAATTTCAAAACTCGAATACACGAACACCAAAGTAGCTATATTGAGCAGAAAACGGACTCTAATTATGCGTGCTAACTTATTCAAGAAAACCATACCTTTAATCACAATTATTATATATTACAGTTAGAAAATAGTCTCCATAAAACCAACTGTTGGGAATCCCTATACATCAATTAATATAAAAATTCCGGAAACTTAGTTAACCACCAGATTGAAGTAAACCCTTCTCCTCTCCTTAAGCTGTTCAATGTACCAACTAATAGTTCTGAATGAATTGCTTATTGTTATTTAGTTTCTCTAGGAACGCCTCTCTTATATTCAATTTTCGTATAAATAGATTGTTTTGTAATACCATAGTTTAGTACGAGATGAAGTTAATGTTATGACGAAACGCGTTTACTAAATGGATTTTTATTTCAACCTGTGAAAAGTTAGTTTTTTTAATTTTTTATGAAGTTATTTTCTAGCTTACGGTTATATAAGGAGTTGATATAACAGTGTGTTCAATTTAATTTCAGCGGCATTTCATCAACAAATTTTTCCTAATTAAAATTTCCATCTGAAACTTCCATCGATTTACGTTAGGTTTTCAAGTCTGATCTTTCGAATATTTCGTTATAATGGATTAATGCATAAACTCACACAAAACACCTCTTCTCGATCATTGTAATATCCTCGAACCATGCAAACCCATCAACCGCACCAACAAAATTTAAATTGCAATCAAAAACTGACAGTGAACTGAACCGACTGAACACAAAGCCACTCGTATTACAGCCCGCGGCTATTCGAATTAGCGGCAGTGAACGATCCAATAAGCATTTCATTGGAAAAGTTGGCGGTCATATCAAAATGCGGAAATCAAATGCCAACATCTGTGTTTCTTCGGCTGATTGATGGGTCGAACTGAAATAAATCCACGTTTCACTGCACCGCTGGTTCGAACAATGAATTTGAACATTAAAACAAATTGTGCTTTTAATTTGAAACATGCACACAGTTGTCCGTGGCTAGTGTTTCGAATTTTCGTCCCTATTATTTATTCTGGGTCATTTCTCAGCGAAATTTTTATGTTACCAAATCGATCTCAATAGAATACGCAAATTAAATAATGAAATATGTAACAATTCAAAAAGTTTTCTCTACATACCGAGAGAATTCCAAAGTCTGTACCTAATTTTTGAGAATAATTTACATATCTCATCACATACTTTACCACCTTTTGACTAGCAATATAGTCTATAATCAATTAGCCCCTTACGAAATCTTTCGTTTGTTTGTTTGTTTTCCTTCCTGTTTTTTAACTTATACTTGGCTACGCAGTTCTGATGAGGACCAAAGAGTCCGAAACAAGTGTCAATGGGTGCTGCCAAATGCGAGTCAGAACAATAATTTATCTCTTTCATTTGAAATTTCCCAGAAATGAATTTGTATCACCGTATTTTATATCTTTGGTCCCAGGTCCTGTGGACGGCATGAATCGCCTTATTCGCGAATTTCAGTCACATCTCCTAAGTCAAAGATTTTCAACGGAGACCGCAAATATGCGATTGTCTTCTACAGCAGGTGATTTTGTTTGTTTGTGTCTTTAACTTTTCCAGTTTTCTAACTCATGCTTGGCTACGCAGTTCTAATGAGGACCTAAGAGTACAAAACACATGCCAACCACAGATTCCATACTCCAAGTATGACCAATAATTTGTACTTTGTATTTAATAATTTTCCGCAATGAATTAGTTTCACTATATATATGTATATATATATATATAATATATATATATATATATATATATATATATATATATATATATATATATATATATATATATATATTATATATATATATATATATATATATATATATATATTTATATATATATTATTTCTATATATTTTTTTTTTTTATATATATATATATATATATATATATATATATATATATATATATAAATATATATATATATATATATATATATTTATATATATATAAAAATATATATATATATATATATATTATATATATATATATATATATAAATATATAATGTAATATATAAATATATATATATATATAAATATATATATATATATATATATATATATATATATATATATATATATATATATATATATAATATATATATATATATATATATATATATATATATATATATATATATATATATATATATATTAGTCTCTAATACAATAACCTATTGTAATACCATACTTAAGAATTAAAAATGTATATTTCCTTAGGTTATTCACAAGAGAAAAACAAAAAAAGGATGGTGAAATATAATTTTGTTTCTATAACATCCATCCGATTTCAATCTTTTTTTACAACTTAATTATAGTTTTGAAATATCTTTCCATTGAAAAATTTGTTTGATATAGAAAACAACACAAGAAAATAATTTAGAAGCATTTCCTTGTGAATCATGAATTTATTTTTTCTCTGCGGATTATTCTCGGAGAAATCTGAGAATGATACGTGAAACTTATAACAAGGGCGAGAACTAATGAGACCCAGACAATCATTACCATACGGTGGAAGTTCACATTGTTGTATGGCTTCTGTTCTAAGGAAGCTGTGGGTTATATACATGGAGTAATTAATGTTAATTATACGTGGTACAAATTAATTTCACCGACGAAATTCGTCCCTAGGCGTCTGGTTGGTAACGATGGTTATTTCGTGCGATCTTCAGTTTAGGAATAGTGAGAATGAGCGCTTTTTTTCTCTATGATAATTTGTTCATGAAATTTTTCAATTATGTTTCACTTGATCACAAGTTTCATTTGTTTTCGTTGTGATTTCGAAGAAGAATCTATAGATTTTAGGTTTCTTCATCAAGAAAAACTCAATAGAAATCTAAGGTGTACATTTGAAACGAACTACTATGTCTGAATAACTCTTGATTATATATTTCAATACGAAATAGGTGCACAAGTCCAAATCAATTCATGAAAAATATACTTACTAATTGACCACAATCAATTTCATATATCACATGGAATTCTATAATAATTTAAAAATCATCAAAAAATTATTCAAGAAAGCTGGCTATAAATGTACTCCGCAAAGCGAAATCTGTTTTCACAATTCCATATCGAATTATAGAAAACGTCAATTCATACCGATTGAAAATCTACATACATCAGTCTCGATCGTATTAGACCTCTTCAGTGCAGCATACTTTACTCGGAGTGAACCATACACCACTGTTGCAGAGTAGACATCTTCGTGTTAGGAAGTTTTTGTTCTATCGACGGAATTCTGTATTTTCGGTCTGAACAGTGAATTATTGGTTCCCAATATCTTTGGCTGAGGGTGCTATGGGTTGTTATCAATATAGTAGTTCAGCTGAGATTTGTATTGGGGAACAATTAGAAATAAATGTTAATTCACTCCGAGCCAAGTAAGCTCCACTGAAAAAATCTAATAAGATAAAAACATCTGTTCACTGTGGGATTGTGAATACAGTATTTTGCCTGGAAGTGTGTTTGCAAATGTTTAATGATTGAATTATTTTCCTTGTTCACTTTAGGTGCGTGCATAAGGCAGACAATGATGCAGGAATTTCTAACTATGCATATAGCCCTGCAATCTATAATGAGATAAATATTCAAATAGGAAAATACTTTAAGTACGACATAAAGGTTTTTCATACAAAATTCATTTCTCTTCTTAGCTGCTTTCATTCTTCATAACTGTGGGTTATATGGATCTCATACGGATGTTTTTTGGGAGTTGCAGATGAGATAGCAAGCAACTTCTACGTTGTTAAGCGGAATTCAAATAGGAGCATCGAACATAGCTTTATTTCAACAGCTTCGCCATTTCCTTTTATAAAATATGTTGTAATTCAATTTTGCTTTTTAGTCTATATTGAATTATTGATGGTAAAAGTTGATAGTTGATAAAATAAGATATTGATACTTTATTTTTACCTTTTATTTTAAGCAATTAAAAATAGGGTACAGTGAACATAATTCAAAAAAATTTTTATGTTAAAATTTTCAAGGTACTGATACGGCAGGAGCCTCCTTTATATATTTCGAAATAGTGAATAGATTTTTCCTTAGAAATATTGAGTATATGAAACAGTGATCACCTTAAAGTGATATTTTTTTTTCTAATTAGAGTCTTTTTCAAATATTGTATTAAATTTCAATTAAGTTTTCACAGTTTGTTCATAGTTTCGAAGAATACTAGTACTTGGTTACTTATGTCTTGATATGTCTCTTTCTCAAAAACGTTCAAATTTAAGTATAATTTCTTCGTCATTTTATCATTCTGTAACTTAAGTAGGTATTCAAACTGGAACGTACACAAACCCTATTTTAATATATTGTAATCAAAATGAGTTTTCTGTAGTTTTTTCTAATGTATGTATATACATATATATATGTATTAATATGAATTCCAATGTTTTATAGCCCTCAGTTGTAAGCTAATTATTATGAATTCCTATGTTTGCTATAATTTATTTATTTTATTATGAATTTAAATTTAAATTTATATTTTTATTGATATAATTTGATTTTATTTGACTCTATATTCTCAGGGAAGGTTCTCCTTATAATCTTTTACTTTACTCCAAAAACTTCAATTAATTAAAGATTTAGTAATTTAACAATTTTATTAACACAAATAATTCATACACAAATTCAATTCAATTGTTCACACTAATAATAATAATAACTCTTCCTAACTTAATATGGTACCTTTATATTTATCCCCTTTTTATATTATTGTATTTGCAAATATCAAATAGTCAAATTGGCCAATAAAATGTTATAAAAACTCACGGTTTCCCAAATTCACTGATGGTTATTTTATATTCCAAATAAGTCCGATTGTTCTTTCTTCTTCTTTCACCTCCTTCTGTAAATGATTGTGAAATTCTGGTATACTGGGACTTCTCTCTCTCTCTCTTATTCTTCTCTTAACCTCACTGATTTCTATTTTATTAGAAATTTACCACCAAATTTCACAATACTATCACTTATTATAACAATTTCTTCACAGAATTTAGGTATTTATTTTTATATTCCACTTATATCAATGATTTTTATAATTTTGTACTTTCAGCTATCAACATAATCTCAAATTTTCAACATGGATGACAAAAACAAATGAATATGGATTTCTAACCAACAATGGTTATTTCTTGAAGGCAAATGAATAACTGATCTCTGAAATGCTCTCCAGATATTTATATAACCTTCTTTTTTTTTCAATATCAAGTTACCTGAAGGCTTTATTCTAGAAAGTTTCCTATATCCTTTTTACAATTTCTTTCATATTTAAAATATTATACTAACAGGTACTGTGAATGTTTCTCTATCATATAATTTAATTAAATATACAATAATTTTGGAAATTGATTATTTCAATAATAACAGCTTCTTTATGATAATTTAAAATTTTTCAATCTCAGTACTTCAATTTGATTATTTTAAATAATTAAATGACATTTGATTAGTTTTTTAACAAATTTGTAATAAAACATATATTTTAGACTGAAAATATCTAGTTAAACTCATCTACAGAATATTCTGAACATTTTGTACTAAAAATTTTATTATTCTGTCCATTCATTCACTTATTATTTATTCTTGAAAAATTTGACATTTCGATATATATAGTTTTTGATTCTAACTTGAAATTCTACTTTATTACTTTATTCTACAATAATTTTATATATAAAACAATTACCTAATCTCTTCTAATACCTTTATATATTATTAACTACCTTCAATAACTTGAAATTAACTTATTATCTGATATACAAATTTCTCTGATTCTACGATACATAAAATTTCCACAATTATATGTATTCTACATAAATTAAGTCTGTTATATTGAATTAATTTGTTCTAATTACTCTTTACAAAGATTTTATTACTTGTATTCTCCTATATTTCTAATATTTCATGAATTTCTATTCAATTACTTGATATTTACCTTCAACGATTAATGACATTTTAAGTTTCTGACATTCTACAAGGTTTATCATATATTATTGATTCTAAAATCTATTCTTGATCATTTATAATTCATACATTTACATTTGTCATCATTTTGATTCCATTTTAATCATTTAAATTCACATTTATTGAGTTATTAGTTACTAATTTCTATTTTAATTCATTGAAGTTTTCCTTTTCTTGATCAATCTCATTTACTATTGTACCATGTATTTTAATTTTAATATTGCAAATGAATAAAACCATATCAAATCCCCAAAATTTACATTGAACTTATTTAAATTCAATATTTATAATAATTCAATGTTGAATTTTCTTATAATCTATTATTTATAACTTTTAACAATAACATAACTAAATATAACATAACCATAACATAATATTCATATTTTAAATTCTCAAATATACATTTTCTCTTTTCACTTATACTTTAGCATTCATTCATTCATTTTTTATTCATATATACTCTCTATATTATACACACCTTTTATTTTCCCTGTATTTATTTCTTTAAGTAAATAACTATTCTCCGGTTTTTCATTTTCTATTTCATATGGACTTACTGTTAATTCTTTTCATTTGAAGGTCCTTTATAAGAAAATATTTGTTTGTAATGTTAATAAAATATACCTATAATAATTATTCAATATACATTTTTGTGAGTTACCAAATTCTTTAATACTTATATAAATTTTTGATTTGTGATTTTTGTTCATAGGAATAGTATATTTCATTGATATTTTTCTAACTTAAATTACTGTTTTCTTTATGATTGTATTCTACAAATAGATATATAAAGCTGTTGTTATTTCATTCTGTATTTGATTTATTATCATTTCTATATTTCTTTGCACTTCTAGTAAGGAATAGGATTATGTTTGCTACGCAAATTCATATATATTAATATTTATCATTTTTGGTCTTAGCGATTTCTTATTATCGTTATCTAAGCCATTTTATACCCCTATCATTTTATATTTGTCACCACATTCGGTTAACATAATATATTTTTATATATGTGTGTCCCCATATTTTTGGTAGATTCATCACATTTTAAATTCATATTTACTTTGTCTCCACATTCGGTAGACTTATTTATACCTATTATATTTATATATATCATTATACCTTACATATTTCCTCCCCATCCTTACTTTCGTTCCTATAACCTGTCTATAGTCTATACATTTTCATTTTGCTTTATATATGCTATTTCTTATATATTTCTACGATCTTATAATATTTCATTATTTCTGTTTGCATTGATATACTATTACCTATTAAATTCACAAGATTTTATTTTTAAATTTGGACTATTTACTGATTCATAATTATTAATTCAGTATTTATAACTATTTATTTCTCTATCATGTCATATATTCTTTTTCATTCATTCAATTAACTTTAATCTATAAAAAACTATTTACAATTTTAACTATCTATCCCAACTTTCCTACTCTTTTAATAAAAAGTGGCACTCCTAATTTTATTACTTCTTTCTATCCTGTTCTTTTCTATATTTATATGGAATAGGATAATTTTTACTTTTAAATTCTTCTATATTTTTCATTTCTATATTATGTATATAAGACATAGCAACTCTATTTTCCTGGTTTACTAGACCTTTATATTTCTTTAATATATTTTTAATTTTGTCCCCATATTTTGGTGAACATTTAATTTCTTCATATCTTTCTTTTTCTATTTTCATATTTCCATATATATATTTTTCTTTTATATCTTCTTCCATAAATTGAATCTTATTTCCATACACCTTAATTATTTTTTCTTTATAATTTATCTCCACCTTATGTTTACTTAATTCATCATTACCTAATACCATATCATATTCTATATTTTTCACTATAAATAATTTTAAATTCACCATTACACTTCCTATTAATAAATTTACAATACATAACTTATTTACCTCACTTAATTTTTTTCCATTTGCACTAACTAAATTAATTTTTGAAATTTTCATTATATTATTTTCTAATTTACATTTTTCTATAATTTTATCATTAATTAACGATATTTCTGATCCTGTGTCAACTAATATATTAACATCAATTTCATCTACTTTACCATTTATTATTACTAATTTGTTATTTTCACTATACTTAATTTCTTCATTTAAATTTAAAAATTCACTTGGATGTTCATAATGTATTATATTTAAATCTACTTTTGGTTCGGCATTATCTAAAAAATTCTATTCTCAGTATCCCACGTATAATCTTCCCTAGATGTTCCAGGTTTTGAATATTCTGGTTGTAATTGTATATTTTGGAACTTTTTATTATTATCTCTGTACTCTTGCTTCATTGGTTGTTTCCCTTTATTTTGATTTCCATTATAATTTCCTTGCATCCCTTTATAATAATTTTGTTGACTGTTTTTATTATAGTGATTATTATTATTACCATATTTATTTATATTAATCTCTTGTTGATTTCTATTATGATCATATTCTTTCTCTCGATTTTTATATTTATCTTCTTTTAATTCATGTTCTATTTCAGTTAAGTATTCTAAAAATTTATCTAGTGTGTTTATTTTGTTGTACATTGTATATTGCTTAATCTCATTATTATATTGTCTACTAATGCATTTTATAATATCTGCTTCTGGTATAATTGGATCTAAGTTCTTTCCTATGTTATATAGTCTGATTGCATATTCTGTTAAATTTAAACTAAAATTATAATTAAATTTTCCCATGTATAAGTCTCGTCTGTATTTGTTTTGTTGAGTTTCTCCCCAGAAATGTCTAATAAAATCATTTTCAAAATCCCTATACTCTCTAAATTCTTCTTCCAAACTGTAAAACCAAGTTTGTGCATATCCACTTAAATATATTTTAATAATTTCCTTTTGTTCTTCCCATTTGTTATTGTAATTTAATTTATTTTTAATATTATTCAAAAATGTTTTTGGATGCAATTTTCTTATATTACCATCAAATTTCATATTATTATCTATATTTATATTCATAAAATTTTGAGGTATTATATGTTGAGTTCCTAATTGATTCTTTACTTCTTCTAATTCTTTTTCATATTTCTCTTTTAACATTTTTATATTATTATCTAAATTCATTAATTTCTTTTCTTCTATGTTTATTATTCTATCTTGACATTTATCTACAGATTCCATGCATTTTTCTCCCATACATATCATTATTTCATTCTGTTCTAATTTCCTATCTTGTATTATTAATTTATCGTCTATCTCTTTAGTATGTATATTTATTTTCTCATTCACATACTCTGTCATATCTTGTCTAACCATATTTAATTTTTCATCCATTCTTTCAAATCTTAGATTCATATTTTCTAATTTATCATTTATACCTTCAAATCTTGCATTCATACTCTTATCTTGTTTTTCAAATTTATCATTCATATTCTGATTTATACTATTCATATTATTGTTTATTATACTACTCATATTTTGCATCATATTCATTTGCATCTCTTTAAATAATTCTTTTAATTCTACATTTTCATCTCTCGATTCATCTATCTTTTTCTGTTTCCCCTCTGAATCTACTCTTATAAATATCTCATTTTCTTTTTCTACATTCTCCTCCTCATTCATATCTACACATTCAACTAAATTTTCAGTAATTTGCTCTACACTAATATTTGTATCTAACTCCTCTTCATTCACCCTCTCTTCACCTTTTTTATTTCGTAATACCATGTTACTAGTCATCTATATATTTATGTTCTACTTCAATTCAATTCAAAAATTATTTAATTTATAAATATAATTTCTCGTTTTTCGAGCCTCACGTTGGTTGCGCCAATTAATATGAATTCCAATGTTTTATAGCCCTCAGTTGTAAGC
The DNA here is from genome assembly GCA_030704885.1 of Cynegetis impunctata. Taxonomy (NCBI): domain Eukaryota; kingdom Metazoa; phylum Arthropoda; class Insecta; order Coleoptera; family Coccinellidae; genus Cynegetis; species Cynegetis impunctata. The sequence continues at coordinate 653,044 of JARQZK010002194.1, read as the reverse complement.
TAATTATTATGAATTCCTATGTTTGCTATAATTTATTTATTTTATTATGAATTTAAATTTAAATTTATATTTTTATTGATATAATTTGATTTTATTTGACTCTATATTCTCAGGGAAGGTTCTCCTTATAATCTTTTACTTTACTCCAAAAACTTCAATTAATTAAAGATTTAGTAATTTAACAATTTTATTAACACAAATAATTCATACACAAATTCAATTCAATTGTTCACACTAATAATAATAATAACTCTTCCTAACTTAATATGGTACCTTTATATTTATCCCCTTTTTATATTATTGTATTTGCAAATATCAAATAGTCAAATTGGCCAATAAAATGTTATAAAAACTCACGGTTTCCCAAATTCACTGATGGTTATTTTATATTCCAAATAAGTCCGATTGTTCTTTCTTCTTCTTTCACCTCCTTCTGTAAATGATTGTGAAATTCTGGTATATTGGGACTTCTCTCTCTCTCTCTCTTATTCTTCTCTTAACCTCACTGATTTCTATTTTATTAGAAATTTACCACCAAATTTCACAATACTATCACTTATTATAACAATTTCTTCACAGAATTTAGGTATTTATTTTTATATTCCACTTATATCAATGATTTTTATAATTTTGTACTTTCAGCTATCAACATAATCTCAAATTTTCAACATGGATGACAAAAACAAATGAATATGGATTTCTAACCAACAATGGTTATTTCTTGAAGGCAAATGAATAACTCCTCTCTGAAATGCTCTCCAGATATTTATATAACCTTCTTTTTTTTTCAATATCAAGTTACCTGAAGGCTTTATTCTAGAAAGTTTCCTATATCCTTTTTACAATTTCTTTCATATTTAAAATATTATACTAACAGGTACTGTGAATGTTTCTCTATCATATAATTTAATTAAATATACAATAATTTTGGAAATTGATTATTTCAATAATAACAGCTTCTTTATGATAATTTAAAATTTTTCAATCTCAGTACTTCAATTTGATTATTTTAAATAATTAAATGACATTTGATTAGTTTTTTAACAAATTTGTAATAAAACATATATTTTAGACTGAAAATATCTAGTTAAACTCATCTACAGAATATTCTGAACATTTTGTACTAAAAATTTTACTATTCTGTCCATTCATTCACTTATTATTTATTCTTGAAAAATTTGACATTTCGATATATATAGTTTTTGATTCTAACTTGAAATTCTACTTTATTACTTTATTCTACAATAATTTTATATATAAAACAATTACCTAATCTCTTCTAATACCTTTATATATTATTAACTACCTTCAATAACTTGAAATTAACTTATTATCTGATATACAAATTTCTCTGATTCTACGATACATAAAATTTCCACAATTATATGTATTCTACATAAATTAAGTCTGTTATATTGAATTAATTTGTTCTAATTACTCTTTACAAAGATTTTATTACTTGTATTCTCCTATATTTCTAATATTTCATGAATTTCTATTCAATTACTTGATATTTACCTTCAACGATTAATGACATTTTAAGTTTCTGACATTCTACAAGGTTTATCATATATTATTGATTCTAAAATCTATTCTTGATCATTTATAATTCATACATTTACATTTGTCATCATTTTGATTCCATTTTAATCATTTAAATTCACATTTATTGAGTTATTAGTTACTAATTTCTATTTTAATTCATTGAAGTTTTCCTTTTCTTGATCAATCTCATTTACTATTGTACCATGTATTTTAATTTTAATATTGCAAATAAATAAAACCATAGCAATATATATATATATATATATATATATATATATATATATATATATATATATATATATATATTTATATATATATATATATATATATATATATATATATATATATATATATATATATATATATTATATATATATATATATATATATATATATATATATATATATATATATATTTTATACATATATATATATATATATATACATATATATATATATATATATATATATATATATATTTATATATTTTTTTATTTATATATATATATATATATATATATATATATATATATATATATATATATAATTATTTATTCGAAGTGTTGTTGCCTGTGAACTATTTCTAATCTCTTCATAATTATTAGCAATAACAGGCTTGTTGAATCTTAAAAAACTCGATTTTATTAAAAAGTTAACTTTTTAATAAAATCGAGTTTTTTAAGATTCAACAAGCCTGTTATTGCTAATAATTATCAAAGATTATATATATATATATATATATATATATATATATATATATATATATATATATATATATATATATATATATATATATATATATATATATATATATATATGTTGATTTTCAGGTTCCCGCGGATATAATCTGGTTATCTGTTTTCCCGGGTTTGTATCCGCGTATGGGCTTCGTCTTCGTTGAAGTCTGCTTGACGTTTCACATTTGCCATCTTCAGGTAGTTCGTCTCGGTTACAGTGAATACACTGAAGTTCATTATTCTCTTCATAAATACATCAGATACCTATAGTTCTGCCAATAAGATGAAAATATGATAAATTATGTCACACAAAGCTAAAAACGCGTGCAGTTTCACCAAATTGAGAAATTTAAATGTTACCAACCCCTTCGGCGTACCCCTGACAAACAGAGAAACTCCCCTAATATGGTGGACAATAGAATAGTCGACAACGAGGAGGATAAACGAATATATAAATCAAAATCGTTCGCCCTCCACGGCTTATTACAGAACTATCTCTAAATCACGAAAGCGGGAAATATGAGTCCAAAAAGTCTGAAGTCAGAATCCAGTCGTAATGGACCATTGCCCTTATTATGGCACCCCATTGGCTTTGAGCGCCACCGCGAATTACCCCGAGCCGTTTCTCAAAACGCAGGTTTTTCTTCTTTCCCTACTAATGGCCCCTCATTTCCCGGGTATAAATCTATTACTTCTGATGGATGAATGTGCCCGATTGCTGGGCATCCAGTAACCGAAGCATTGATTTGAAAGGTAACCAATTTATCTTTGTTGGCGATTTTACACATAATTTTCAGATGACGTCCAATTTTTGTTAAGAGATGGGCCTCTCCTCACATGTCCAATTTTCATACACTACAGGTTTTGTCATTGAAGAATTTATTTGCCATCAAATGATATAAAAGGGGGAAACCCCAAAACCTCAGATATTTGCAGTGGGAATCGAACCCACGATTCAGTTTGAACCAAATACTGCTGGGCCATCACCGAGTCTGTCATGTATTGTTATATGTTCTGGTTCAAACTGATCATGCAAAAATTTTTTTAAATATGTTCAATATTAACATATGAGTCTTCATTTCCATATGATGAAAAAGATACTGAGTACGGTATTCAGAAAAAAAACATAATATAAGAGAGACAAAGGTAGGTTATACTGATTTTATTATCGAAATCAAAACTAGTTGATAATTAAAATCATGTAATAAATCGAATATAAAGGATTTATAAGAGTCTGTACTCTTGTTCAGTTACATGTTATCACTTTATTTATTATTCACAGAGTTTAGAAATATCTCAGGACTCTCAATCAGGACAGCTTTTTTGAAAAATTCATTAATTATTTGAAATTGTTGTATTAAGTTTATAGAAATATCTCCGGATCTCCCAGCTGTACGGTATTCAGAACAAAAGCATAATATAAGAGAGACAAAGGTAGGTTATAATGATTTCATTATCGAAATCAAAACTAGTTGATAATTAAAATCATGTAATAAATCGAATATAAAAGATGTATGAGAGTCAGTACTGTTGTTCAGTTACATGTTATCACTTTATTTATTATTCACAGAGTTCAGAAATATCTCAGGACTCTCAATCAGGACAGCTTTTTTGAAAAATTCATTAATTATTTGAAATTGTTGTATAAATATCTTCGGATCTCCGAGCTGAGAAGATGCAGAAGTTGAAGATATTTCATATTTCATAAAAGACTGTTATTAATCTTCATATCTATTTCCTCGAAAAAAACCTGTCTTACCCTAATAACCTTCTTCACCTACAGATCAAATTTCGGTATTTGGATATATTTAGTTTGTTACACTTCTAATATATTATTATACTTAATAGTTCATTATTTTTGACCTTCGTGAATTAGCATACATGACCCCGTGGAATTTCCGAAATAAGGATGAGAGGCAGGATCCCGTTCTGATCCGCGAAGCAGATTGCAAGAATCGACCGTTCGATGTTTCACGCAAATAAGTTACAGCATAAGCATAACAGAAATCGAGGTTTATAGGCGTACTTATAGATATTTTCCTGAATCAATGCATATTTTCACGAATCCATATTATGGCCGATTGAGCTGGACCAACTTATAAACATCCTGAAATGTTTTTATAGGTTATGATAATATTTGAATTCAACATATAGATGAGTTTCAAATAATTTTCCACTTGCAAGCAATTGATTCGATATAAAAATTATCTGATTTCCGATTCTTCCTTGTTTTTTAATGATATATCACTCTACCTGCCTAAACTTCATCTTTGGGAATTCCAGAGTAATAATTATATATTGCTCATTTTTAAAATTTTTTGATTCAAAATGAGGTCCTGATGAATATATGAGATGTTTAAATCATTAGGAATGTACATAACAATAGGGCACATATATTTCATTAATCTATATTGATGATCGCACTAATTCAAAACGGACTCTAGTGCTAATGAATAAAATATTTGATTGAAACTGCCGAAACTTCTTTTTAAGTAATTATATCAGTTGCTCTGAATGTGTAATGAAATACATCAGACGAATAACATCAAATTGATTTAATTTGATTCATTACTGACAATGCAGAGATGCTTACTCCTTATCGTTAAAACCGTTTGTTTAAACAGGAAGAAGAAATGCATAATTTATATGTTATCTCCTTTATTATTCAATATTTTAAAAATTATTCACTTCCGAAAAGAAGGAGCATTAGCCTCGTTTTCTCTATCACGACATAATTAATAACTCTGAGTTCAGAGTAAAAATAAAATAAGATGAGTCGTTAACAATCCGTGAAAACTATTTGTTAGTTTTTCAGATTTCTCGCTCTATATAGTCGGAAATTCCATTTTCCCTCCATTTTGAAGGCTGAACACAATGGTACTAATTCATAGCAGAACAATGCTTCATGTTTGAATAACACAACTGTTTTGCACGAATTTATTCGAGAGAACGAGTTAATTCGCAGTTAGCCATGGACGCATTCAATGCATATTATTGTTGCGAATTATTTCGCGCTCATATAGCTCTCTATATGTATGTAGTTTCACTGCTGAAAAACCAAATTATTGTGCAACTTTATATGAAACAAAACAGCGGGAGAAGTATGAAAATTTATAGCTTGAATATGATGCTTTTCAATAAGATATTACTATCTACCTTTTCGAATACTGCATCCGCCTTCTGAAAAACTAATATTTCCTTGAATTCATATATTTGATATATGTTGGAATTTAAGCTGATAATGATCAATTTTACTAGCGTTAGTCAAAAGGTTATAATTTAAGTTACTTAATCAACCGACTGACGTATTTGAAATTGAGGATGTAAAAATGTTGAATGAATTTTAAAAAAATAGTTATACATGGCAACCTATTTTTTGGAAGAAAAGATAAGATGAGCCAAATAGGATTTGAATTTTCTATATAATCATGTCCCTTGGAAAGACTCAATTGACTTAAATTATAAAATCATATTGTATGTTTGAAATCCTAAATTTTATAATACCTATCCAATAAGACAGTAGGTAATTCAAATAATCTAAAACGAAATTTAAGAAAGTTTGTCATAAAGTAACTGCACATTCTTATTTTGAGATTGCTAAAATATTCTGTGTTGAATGACAACTGCCATTAGAAGTAGATTCAAATGGTTGATACTTTGCTTTCTAGCTTTGGGATTCAGTAAATATATTTGTCCACGACTGTACTATAAATCATTCATTATACCTGTGCTTCCTGAAGCACAATTATACCTATTAGTCACTAGTGAATAATGGTATATTATACACTGCATGATGTCACACTCAAAACGTATTTCCAAACTTGAGACTATCATTCACATTGTTAGGATAGTATTGTTATTAGATTTTTATTTTTTATGTAACTAAGATAACTATAAATTCAATGTCTTCGTTTATTTTCAATAATTGTTCTGTTAATATTAATATAAATGAATAAGTGCAAAATTATCTATTTCATTTTCATCAGAGTAAAAGAAAGAAATGGAATCGATGTCAAGTGAAATAGTTGACGTTTACGTGAGTATGCAGTTTTCAGTGAACACAGAAAATGTTACGTCAACGATTTTGATAACTATTTTTATTATTGAAAATGCAGATTATCACTAATTTTTTCGAGGAAGTCATGGACAAAGTATAGAATTCTACTCGCACACAATTAAAATTTTTCACTCGGGTGAATTGAGACACGAGCCGCAGGTGAGTGTCGCACCCTCGTGAAAAATAGCAATCATTTTGTGCTCGTTGAATCATATACTATTATTTTATATTTTCAATCATGAAACTATCATAAAGCAGATGTGTCTAATAACAAGAGAGACAAAAAACTCGTTATTTTTAGTCTAGGGAATATAAATATAAATATATAAATATATATATATAGATATTATATATATATATATATATATATATATATATATATATATTATATATATATATATATATATATATATAATATATATATATATATATATTATATATATATATATATATATATATATATATATATATATATATTCATAACAATCCTTCATCAAATCGGAATTAACACTGTTATAATTCTATAAATATATATATATATATACATATATATATATATATATATATATATATATATATATATATATATATATATATATAGATATATATATATTAATATAAATATATATATATATATATATATATATATATATATATATATATATATATATATATATATATATATATATATATATATATATATATATATATATATATATATATATATATATATATATATATATATATATAAATATATATATATATATATATATATATAAATATATGTATATATATATATATATATATATATATATATTTATATATATTCATAACATAACAATCCTTCATCAAATCGGACTTAACACTGTTATAATTCTAAAGATAAAGGTAGTAATTTACAATTGAAATTATTTAGGAGTTGTTAAAAAAATGTTATGGAAATTCAAGCCGAATCACGAAAAGGTACTGCATTGTTGACCAAGTTGATTAAGAGCGAATTAACAATAATGTATATATACTAATATATATATATATATATATATATATATATATATATATATATATATATATATATATATATATATATATATATAAATATATATATATATATATATATATATATATTTATATATTTATATATATATATATATAATTATATATATATATATATATATATATATATATATATATATATATATATAAATATATATATTTAAAATACAGAGACTATTAATCATTCATTGAGTTATTATAGAAGATAATACACATTCCGTTGACACATGATAGGAAAAGTGAAACTGTTTTTTTTTCAATGGCAGATTGGCAATTTCTATTAAAAAAATTTAATACTTGAGATAATGAAAGTTACTGTTGATTTTTTGATATATATTATCATGGAAAAGCATTGGATTCGAGTTTCCAAAAAGAAATTTTTTGGGATTAGAGTATCATATAAAACAATAGTTATTTATAAGATTGTATCAATCTTCTCAACACCAATGGTTTCAAAAATTGATACGTTCACAAATTTTCCTTTTAAGCTTCAAAAACATTTAGTCGGTAGTGAAGTAGTATGATATCCGAATACCCTGAGTAAATCGCCTTGAGAAATTCAGATCCCATAAAATATTGCCATAGAGTCAGCCCGCATAAAGTATTCCAATATTTTATCGATGCGAGGCTTATCAGACTAATATAAGTTTCTT
>JARQZK010002194.1:537500-640000 GCA_030704885.1 Cynegetis impunctata | reverse complement strand
GCAATATATGTAGCTATATACTAGATACCGGACAGGAGATAACACGATAAAGAACAAATATATTAAGAAGAAGAAATCAGACAGCTGCTATGAAGTGAAATAGAAGAAAATTCAAACAGTTAGTTAAACTCAATTTGGACATGCGACATTCAATTATTATTTTAGAAAATTAAATTAGTTAGGATATGATTATTGTGAAATTGCTGATGTCTTTTAATGATTTTAAACCTCAAATGTCGGTAATGAGAGCTAATAACGTTTATTGTTTTGATGTTATTTAAGTGAAAATGTGGTTTTTAGATTCCCTGAAAAAGCAATAAATTAAAATTGCGAAAGCTTAGAAAAGAATCACTCCAAACTTAGTCATTAGACCCTATAGTGAAATATTGCCAACCTACAGGCACTCAAGTTACATAATATATATATATATATATATATATATATATATATATATATATATATATATATATATATATATATATATATATATATTCGACTTGTTGTTGCCTGTGAACTATTTCTAATCTCTTGATAATTATTAGCAATAACAGACTTGTTGAATCTTAAAAAACTCGATTTTATTAAAAAGTTAAACTTTTCAATAAAAATCGAGTTTTTTAACATTCAACAAGCCTGTTATTGCTAATAATTATCAAGAGATTATATATATATATATATATATATATATATATATATATATATATATATATATATATATATATATATATATATATATATATATATATATATATATATTTATATATATACAAGTTACTAATGTTATAATATATTTCATTTCTAATACCTCATGAAATTGTTACTTATTATACTTTTCATATTCTTGAGTATAAATTTCAGTGCAGTTCTTGAGTCATCAAGTTCAGGTCGTTCCAATACTTCCCAAAGTCTGAACGTCCCAAACTTCTTACACGAAAAATGTCTATCGATTACCCTTAGGGATAAATCTCATCGAATCCAATACCATTAATTTGGTGAGGAGGTGGAGAGATAAAAGTCTGGGAATTGGGAGATACCAGACCGCCCGCCGTTATCATAAATAAAAAGAACCTACGGGTGCTCTTCTAATGGTTACAAACAATTGTCGTATCTCGTATCTCCCTGGAAACACTGGCAGTTTCCACAAGAATTAAAATTTCTTGTTGGAAAAGTTGGGAGGGCCGAAGGCGTCATTCGGCAACTAAGTGAAAATTCTGATCGAATGCCCCGAGAGTATTTTTTACATTGAAAGGATGAATGAAACCGGCTTAATTGGAATATTATTTGTAACAGATATTCTTCATCTAGTTTCACCCCTTTAGGGTATATCATGGAATATATAATTAAATGTCATGGTGAGAAAAACACTGCATGTGATACTTCATATCCTACATTGTGATATACTTGAATATTAGTTATATTCTAAAAATTTTGATATGCTTAAGAATTTATAAATTTCTCCCTGAAGTATTGGAAAGAAGAATGGCGCTACCCTATTTCATCAAAAATTTGAGCATGCAAATATCAACAAATTCGGTAATGTATTGAAGAAAATAATTTGAAAGTATATCAGAATTCCCTTATCCAAAATAAATATCGCAAGTATTAATTCAATCTTTTTAGCATTCAAGATACTGTATATCAACTGACGTGGAATATTAATTATTTCAGCCCGCCTTGACTATTTATTCAATTTTATTTTATTATTTATTATTAAGTGCCTACCTGTAACAGGTAGGCATTTATTGATATCGAGCAAAAAAGGCAAAAAATTGCGTTTTTTGTATGGGAGTCCCCTTTAAATATAAGTCTCATTTTAATTTTGTTATTTATTATTGAAGAAAAAATACAACTGAGTTTTTTGTGAATATTTCAAGTGCCTACCTGTTGCTATCAGTGATATCGAGCAAAAAAGGGCAAATAAAATCGCGTTTGTTGTATCAAATTTTCAACACAAAGTTCAATCTGTCGTTGTTCCAGAAAAAGATTTATGTGATCATTGCCACAATTTTAAGAATGCAGAAAATAAGTCTGAGTTGGAAAAAGGATACCAACAACATCTAAGAAACAAAGAATTATCACGTAAATTGAAAAATGGCGCCAAAGAATTTGCTAGAAACCACCCACATTTTTGTTCTGCGGTTTTTGATTTGCAGCACGTGCTCCCTGTACCGAAATGTAATGCAGGTTTGACATATTATAAACTTAAATTATTGACCTATAACTTCAGTGTGTACAATTTATCTACAAAGGAATGTGACTGTTTCATGTGGCACGAATGTATTGCCCGAAGAGGCTCTTCTGAAATAGGTAGCTGCCTACTAAAATTTATAGAAGCTGACGTTAAAAATTCTATCACAGAGTTTTCAATTTACTCTGACAGTTGCTCTGGTCAGAACAATTTCTCTGCACCAAAGGTGTTATTACTCAAGCCTATCACGATTATTTCAAAAAAACTGCCATTTACCACATAGCAAGATCTAGATGAAAAAGATAATGAGTAGAGGACTGTATCATTTCAGAATAATTTAGTTATTATTATTTCCAATAATCTCCACATTTTTTTGTTGTATTTCATGTTTTAGTCGAAGGATTAAATTTCAGTTCTATCAGATTTCGAACGAAATTTGATCTGTATGATCTCAGAAAATATTTCTTTCACTTTTTCCAAGTTCGTAGTACCGATTTTGGAGAATTATTAACTCAATAAAGTTATTCTTCATATATGTATGATTCTTCACTTCAACTCCACAATGCCCAATGTGCTGCTGATAATATTCAACTCTGGTACACAACAAATAATAGTTTACGCTATTGCGTTTTTGATCAAATGACACAATTTTGCAGGAAGAAAACTATAGCCGAAAAGTATTCTAAGCTCATTATTGTGAAAACATTTTACTTTAAATAACTTACAACAAAAATAGAATACAGAACTATTTGACAGATTAAACCAGGCATGTCCTAGGAACTTTTTCATTGTTACTCAATTTTTTTTCATAATAAGTGGTTGAATCATCTTATGGAAATGCAATGTTTCTCAATTGGGATGGTCCTATTTCAAGAATCGAAAAAATCTGTTGAAACTTTTTGCCAATGAGCTCGATCTTTCAATATTTTCAGTCCGACATCTTTAGCGGCAATTGCCTTTGGAGTTAATGATAGTACCGTTTGTGAATCCGATGATTCCGATGTGTCCGTGTCCTGGGCATCCGCTTCGGAATCAGATATACCGTTTTCTTTTTACTGCACTATTTGTAGACTTTTCACAAGCGCGTCCTTGTCCGAATCAAAATCTTCCTTCTTGTCCACTGGCTTCACTTGCAGGCTCGTTGTGGGGCAGTAGCCGTTGGCGTCGTGGATACAACAAATTTTTTCAAAGATCCGACAAGTAATTCTTCGATTTTGTCCTTTTTGTCTTCATTTTTCTATACTGGAAACCGGAATGTCCAGTTATACCATCCGCCACCTGAACTATTATGCAATGAAAATGAATTTTGCAAATATTACTGAATAGATAAAATAAAAATAAGATCTTGAATTTTGAAATTATCAAAAATACTTACCTTTCAAAACTATAAACTACAAAACCTTAAACAGTTTCAAAATTGTCCACTTATGTTTTCTATGCCGGCGGCATCATAAACGATTATCCAAAAAAGCACAAATAAAACAATATTTTTGTCTCAAAAGAGTACCGCCTATAGCCTAGTCCAGCTGGCTTCACAAAATCTACTGTTTTGCTGCCGTCATGCTGACCTATATCCACTAAGGGGTATCTCCTGTGTCGGCATATTTATGGTGTACAAATTAATATTATTATTAAGTGAATTTACTTCGAAAAGTATTATTAACTATTACTCAGTTTTTAGTATAAATATAAAATAAGGGTAAACAATAGACTCGTTCCTTCGATTCGTACATAAATTATTTTTGAGGGAATTGAAAATATTTTTCCCTATGTGGGACAAACACAATGTTCAAGTAAACAGATTCCAACTGACAATACTGACCATGCGATCGATCCCTGTCGTACGGATTCATGTTCTGTTTCCTAGGAATCTCGCTATATACAAAACGCTAGTTCTTCAAGATTAACACAGTAATTCACTATCTTGACTTCAAGAAAGCTTCTTCAGGTTATTGGAAGACATTTTTCTACAAAAAGGTTCTCATTAAAATTTAAACAACAGGATAAAAGAAATATATTCAATTAACTAACAAGTTTTTGATTAGCGAAAATATTTGAAAGAACACATTTCTACTATCTTATCGACGCTGGGAAACATTCCGTTTGCAAAAACCGATGACCTCATTCTGATTGATGATTTGAGTTGATAAGTGCTTAATAAATGATATTTTGTAGGTTGCCGGACGGAATTATGGTCCAGTTTTTTTTTCGGCCCTATAATAGGAGTTTTCGATTCCATCGCAGTAGCTGTGGAAAAAAACGTTGTTCTTGGCTATTAAAATGTTGTTTGGGTGTGGTAAGCAATAGAAAACGGCATGATCATAATACAATACAAATTTGATCATTGAAAAAAAAGTGGTTTACATATTGATAAGTACTGAAAAAAAAACAAAATTTTGCTAATATGCAGGTAAGTTTCGACAATTATTGCCGATGCATTTTCAAAGGTAGATACAATTAATTTCACTTTTTTTGTGCAGGATATTATCCTGCAATCAGCATTACACTTGCAAGGCCTGATCAAAGAAATTGGCGAAGGCGTCAAAACCAAATTGGAGAAAGGAGAGTCCCCCTTAAATATTTAGTTTATTCTGCTTTTTTAGCGGCAACAGAAATACATAATTTATAAAAATTTCAACTGTCTAGCTATCGGGGTTCTTCAGATACAGCCTGGTCACAGACATATGGATGGATAGATAGATACACAGACAGCGATGTCTTAGTAAGAGGGTTCCTTTTTTACCCTTTGGGTACGGAAATCTGAAGAGTAACCAGTAGATTCTTTGCATTATGTCATTTGAAATTTTCAAATGTCATATTTCAACTACTTATAGAAATGTTAACATATTATGAGAGATATGCTAAATGCCGCGAATTTTTTCTCTCTTGAAAATATTCTGCAGCAAATAGTTCACCTAAGAATGGTGAAATATTAACAAAGCATATAATATTTCTTGCGCACACACACAAATTATTTATAAAATACTTTATATTGATGATAATATTTGTTTCCAATGGATGTCAAATACATTAATGTAGTAATAACCTACATTGCAGTTTCAGATATAACCTTACTCGGTTTAATTCAAGGCAACAGGAAATAAAACAGTGTCCCACTTTCCAGAGCAAAAACGATTTATTCCTCTGGAAGCTATAACTTAAATCAAAGTACAAAATATATAGATGTGCGGTAATGTTTCTAGCAGTTGAGCGACCAACTAAATGGGTACATACTTTTCCAATCTATTTTATAGCAGTTAAAATGGTCTGTGTCGCATCTCGCAATTCCAAGGAGAGTCAGTTGCAGGGTTGAGAGAGGCGAAAGAGATTTTTCTATGGAAACTCAATTCGAGATCCTGTAAATCACAATCTCAACTATATTTCTCGACATATAGGATATCGATTTTACTTAAAACAACCTTAAAGAACTCCTTGATTTTCAAGTACGATGGATTTCATCTATAATTATTTCGGTTGTATGCCTGTGGTAATTTCTCAACAACAAATTAAATTCTTATAATTCAGTTCTTTCGAAATTACTCTTAATAATTTTTAATAGTATTGCATATATATATATATATATATATATATATATATATATATATATATATATATATATATATATATATAATATATATATATATATATATATATATATATATATATATATATATATATATATATATATATATATATATATACATAATATATATATATATATATATCTATATATATATATATATATATATATATATATTCATAATAATAATAATATTTATCACACCATCAAATTTCACATGGTTCGTCAAAATAAAAATCAAAATTAAAAATTGAAACATAAAATTTCCTCCAAAGAATAGAATGCACCCTTTACTAATATCTCATTTATTTTCCTTTAGAAGTTCCTTTCCGGTAAGTTCCTTATTTCAACAGGTAGCTTGTTGAAAATCTTTATGCCCCAATAGCCCGAAATATTCTGTGTGTTCTTCATCCTGTGAATTGGAGTGAGAAGATCATTCCTATATCGAGTGTAGAACCTGTGGTAAGTTCCATTTCTTGGCATAGAGTTTCCTCTGTGATACACATACTTCAAACATTCTCTTCTGAATAGACATGGAAAAGTTAATATTTTATGATCTACGAAGTATGTTTTACACGAGAATCTACCTGCCAATCCGTACATAATACGTATCGCTTTTTTCTGCAAGATGAAAATTCTCGATGCATCTGAAGCATTTCCCCACAGTAATATACCATATAGAAGAATACTCTGGAAATTTGAAAAAATACGCTGTTCTGACCATATATTCCGTACCACACCTCTTCAAAAGATACAGACTTTTTGACAATTTACCACAAACATAATCAACATGCGCAGCACAATTCAACTTATTATCTATTATAAATCTCAAGCTTCACACAAGCTTGATGCTCCCTACCTCCAAACTTAAACTTCACTGTTTTATCCAAATTCAACTTGAGTGAATTCGACAAAATCCATCTCTCAACCTCACCCATGGCGCGTTTGACCCTCTCAATGAATTCCCATCTACTCCTTGAATGTACAATGATAGATGTATCATCACAGAACAAACACAAGGAGTCACAGGCCGAGATCAGCAGGTCATCGATATAAACAAAAGAATGGGCCCCAGAACCGATCCCTGAGGTACACCATACTGAATCTTCTGCTCTGCTGAAATAACACCATTCCACTCGACTCTCTGCTTCCCTCTGCTCAAATACGACCGCAGCAATGTGAGCACATTTCCCCTGAACCCACAAACATGTAATTTTTTCAGTAAAAACTCATGAGGAACAGTATCAAATGCTTTGCTCAGGTCAAAGTTGAGCATCTCCACAAATTCGTCGCCGTCCATAGCCTGTATGATTTCAGTTAACGCCTCCATGAGTGCAGAAGCGGTACACATATATATATATATATATATATATATATATATATATATATATAGATAAATATATATATATATATATATATATATATATATATATATATATATATATATATATATATATATATATATACCCATAGATATATATATATATATATATATATATATATATATATATATATATATATATATATATATATATATATTTATTTATTCTTACACATCTTATACAATTATTATCATTACCAACACAAATTCAGGCAATTAATTATAAGTAAACACAAGAAACAATCCATGAAAGAACTATATAATACTAAACTATAAGGTCAGGAACAATAAAGTAATGAAAACGTTTAAGTTCATGCACCTTAGTGACTGAACACTTGTGTTGTGCAATTCCAAAAACACATTACAGTGATGTGGACACTTTTCAGACATGTTTGAGCAAAACATCTCAGCAATTTATCATCTAATACTTATCATACTTATTCTAAAATTTCTAAAAAATCTATGTAATTTCGAAAAATAAATTTTTTTTATTCAACTGAAAAACTTTTTAGTCCAGTCATAAGTCTAATCTCTATTGGTAAGAGATTGCATGCTTTGGGCAAGGTGTGAATGAAGAATCGATGACAAATTTCCTTCTTGAATCTTTGGGTCGACAGAAACCCACCAGCACATCCACGGGTTTGATATATCAAACGACTACAATTCCGGAAAAGTTTGTTTTTGAAGGCATTTACACATAAACTATGAAAGTATAGTGTCCGGATATTGCACACATCTTCAGTATAAAGTAGACTGGTGTCATATATCCTCTGTTTCTCAAATATAATTTTTATTATAAAGTTTGGGTAATAATTAGTTTCTTTAATGAGTTCCTGTACATACCTCCCCATACAAAGATGCCATATCGAAGAAGTGATTCGGCTAAAGACTTGTAAATCAGGATAAGTAACTTATGAGCTTCCTCACCTTCTCCGACAAATAATCTACATGATCACCCCACTTTAAATGCTTATCAATAATTATACCCAAGTACTTGACTTCATTAGCCTCCTTAATTTCATCTTGTATATCAGGGATTTTTATACCAGAAAAATCTGGTCTATTTGCTCCAGTTATACTGAAGGCTATATAATTCGTCTTCTCAACATTTAATGAAAGTTGGTACACGCTTAACCATTTTGTAAATTTGTGAAGATCGCGCTGAACAGCTATTTTGGCTTCCGCCCAGGAGTCTTAACGAAATATGACGACTGTATCATCTGCATAAGACACAATCGTTGCACCCATCACCAACGACAAAAGAGAATTTATATATACGAGAAACAACACAGGACCAAGAACAGTACCTTGAGGCACGCTCACCTTTACAATCCCAGGTTGACTTATTGTGTCATTAACTTTTACACACTGTTCACGATTTGAGAGTTAATTCTTAAAAACATCCAAAACTATCCCTCGCACACCACAACATTCCAGAATGTGCAGCAGCTTCTCATGGTTGACAGTGTCAAATGCTTTAGCTAAATCCAGAAAAACCGCTATACATCTTTTATCTTTATCAAGACCCTCTGTAACGTCCGCAATAACCGAGCACATAGCATCAGCCGCTGATTTGCCAGCACGAAAACCAAACTTTTGCTCACTTAAAATATTATTCCGATCAAAAAATTTAACCACTCGACTTTTCAGACATTTTTCAAAAACCTTTCCAAAATTATTGATCACACTAATTGGTATGTAGTTTGAAATTTTTGATATTTCTCCCCCTTTATGAATCGGAGTAATCATTGATGTTTTAAACTGACTGGGGACAACCCCTTTCAAGAAAATTGAATTCATGATATGTTTAAGGGGTTTTAATATATATTGATGAATGTTTTTTATAATATCGGCTGTTATTCCGTCCATTCCTGGGGAACTAGTACTTTTTACTGTGGATATAATATGCTTTATAATTTTTGCATTTGTAACTGGATTTAGAAACATACTTTTAGAATCTATCGATAATTTTTCTGAACAATTTGATTTATTTATATTTTATACCAACTTTAAGCCGATGTTGATGAAGTATTGGTTACAGTAATTTGCCATTTGATGGTTGTTCTCAAAGGCAACATTTTCGTCGTTAACAAGTTGTAATGTAGATTTTTTATTCGATCTTTCGTTAGTAGCATCGGATATAAGTTTATAAACTTTTTTTACAATACCTTTGTTTTCTTCAATTTGTCTGTAATAATAATCATTTTTGGACTTTTTCAGTAATACATTTAGTTTGTTTCTATATGTTTTGTATTCACGTTCAAGTTCTGGCGAGAAGCCTAATTTCCATTTATTTTTTAATTTATCTCTATGTTTCATTGAAACAATTAAACCTTCTGTTATCCAAGGTTTGATCTTGAAATATTTTTTCTTATTCTTTATATGGGTTTTAGAATCCTCAATGTGTTTATTAAACTTGCTTAAAAAGCGATCAGCAGCAATTTGTGGGTCATGAAAATTTAAGACATCACTCCAGTTTGTATTCCTGATTAAGGTCTGTAATTTATGTTTGTTAATTTTAGTAATAATTTTTCCATTACAAATATATATATATATATATATATATATATATATATATATATATATATATATATATATATATATATATATATATATATATATATATAAATATATATATATATATATATATATATATATATATATCTTTATTTATATATAAATATATATATATATATATATAATATATATCAATATATATATATATATATATATATATATATAAATAGAAATTTATATATATATATTAATATATATAACAATAATTATAAATATATATATATATATATATATATATATATATCGGCTGTGAAAAAATTTTGATTTCGTAAGAAATCCATGATGAATAAATTCAACGTATTGACTACTTGTTGAGTAATTGCCCCTATTGGATACCATAATACAATCAACGTTCATTTGAGTTTGTTTTTTCATTAGAACGTTCCACTCAGCGGCATCCATAATTGAAGAATATTTACGAAAATGCCTGTTCGTTTTAATTCAAAGTGCTTATCATATTGGAAGTAATGATAAAAGATTGTATAATGAATACCTGCCACTAACAATTTGAGTGAAAAACATGGAGCCCCAAGAAATAATTAATTATATAGCAATTATATTTACAGTTATCGTTACATCAAAAATTTTAATTTTGAATTTGTGGAAATCAAGAAGGACTTACCAGAAGGTATATTCTAAATTTTGTGAAGGTTTATGATATAAGATGAAATCAGTCACCAAGAAAACATGATCATATTAATTTAGTAATAACAAAATAGGAAAACTCGGTACACCAATTTTCAAACGAACTTGTGAGCAGCAAATAAGGTAGAATTTTTCGAGCCTTATGCATCGCGTCGAGGTGAGGTTCTAATGGATTCAATTATATTTTAAAAACCAAGCAAATAGCAAACAGAATTGAAAAGTGATAAATAATTTATTTTTTTGAAAAAAATTACTTCACTTCACGAAAATAGTGAAGCGCATTGATGTTGAGGAAACAAGTTGGAACCAACGAGCGACGCACCCCAAATTTTATCATCACATATCAAATTTTAACCCTGTATTTTAAAAAATTCGCGAAATGAATCGCGTACTGATGGCGAAACAGATCGAGAAGCGATTCGAACGGCATAGTCACCACGAAATGCGTCGCGTTTGAAAACAGTAATGAAACCCACGAAGCATCTTATTTCAACATAAACTCAATGTACCTACCAAGCTTCAACTCCCAAACTCAATCTGCATAAGCTGTGTAGTTAGGTCATTTTTCAAAAATCACGAAAAAAACAAGAAATATCTACGTCAAAGTGGCGGCGGTTGGAAAAATTCAACCAATTTTGATAGCTTCGTTCTGTCTCAAAAACCACTTCAGAAACCAGTTCATTTGGTGTGATGCGAACCGCTGAAGGTGTCACTATGTAAATATTTCAGAAATTACGAAAGTATCCGAATTTGGGTATTCGGATACTTTCGTTATGCATAAAATCAATCTCAGGTACCAAATTCCATAGCAAGCTAGTTAGTCGAGTATGTTAGGTACGCTGGCTAGTATTTGGGAGGTCTCGGGTTCAAACCCCGGGGCTGACTGGTCTGCCATGAGTTTTTTCCAGAGGTTTCCTCATGGTAATGTAAGTCACTGCTTGCAAACTTACAAGGCGAATGCTGGGCCAGTATTAATCCTCTGAACCCTACCCACACTTCCTATGTTCCATAAATATCCCGCCTCACCTATCCTTAATGCACTTGTACATACAAGTGTATCCTCTGATCTGGCTGAAGGAGTTAATCCCAAACTCAAGTTGCCTGCCTCCCTGACACATACTTCAGGGAGGAATGAAACACGTATGTTTCCTTTTTTTTTTTCCAAATTCCATCTCAGTTGACTCGTGGGATTCGCAGGAGAAGCCAATGTGTACCAGGAATTATATTTTCGAAAATCGTAGTCTGGAAGGTCTTAAATGGATTGAAATACTACTCCCGCACCTAACTGCAAGTAACATTCCTTTCCTTGAGGTTTCGAATTACCGAAGTGGCAAAGTTTATCGTTTGTGTATCCAGGATCGTGGTTGCCGGGTGTCTGATTAAGAGAGGCACCCGGCTGTATCTCAGAAACTATTAGTCGTAGAGACTTACGGTGGCCAACAGAAAATCCCGGAAATTTTCAGGTTTCTAAGATGGCCGCCTGCGGGCGTAACCGCCATCTGAAACTTTTAAAGTGATTTTTTTCTGAAATTGACCTATTAAATATACTAAAGAAGTATTTTGCGTTTCAAGCTGAGCTTTATTCGAGTCATTTTTATTTGACACTTTTTGACGTATCTATTGATATGAAGTGGTGGGGGGTTATTCAATATTTTTTTGAATAAACAGCTGTAACTCCTGAAAGACTGAACGGATTTCAACCAAGTGGATCTGGTTGGGAAAAGTATTTATTGCTTCATCGAAACCATCTTATCTGTGTTCTGTCAAATTTTTAGTTATGCCGGTAGAGAGCGTTTTTTGATATAATAACAGAAAGTTGCTAATTTCTCTAAAAAGTTAAATACAATAACATGACTTTTTTCCATTTAAATGTAGTGTGATGATGCCAAAATAGGCTAGTGAAAACCGTATCTGGATATCTCATTCCTAGCCTAAAATATCGAAGAAAGAAAATTTAGTTATCATATGATTTGAAAAGACGCCATCACACCGGTATTTATTTTCATTTATCTGTCTCCTTCCAAGAATCAATGATGAAATTTCATAATTTTATGATTTTCAAAAAAAAAGCATTCTTATTTCAAAAAATTTGAAAAAAAAATCGAGTAAGAGCATAATAACCAATGTAATAATATGCAAGTGCAATGTAGTCAGAATATGAAGAGCAGGTCATAGAGGAAAAACATATGCCTAAAATCAACTTGTCAACAAATACTAAAATGATACATATAGTGGCATTTTAATGAGTTTTTGTGGCACACAGACGTAAGGATTGAAATGCCTTTTACGAACAATGAAGCTGTTGATATGTTTACGGTATATTTTGGATTTCTTCAAAATGTGACATTGGCACAGAGAATATACATATATTCGGAGTTTACGCCATGCGAGAATTTTTCCGCGGTTAGTCCGAAAAAAAGTTGATTTTAGGCATTTATTTTTCCATCATGACCTGCTCTTCATATTTTTGAACTAAGAATACTAGTACCTATTTGATAATCATTGAATTATAAAATTTCATCATTGATTTTTGGAAAAAGGCAAATAAATAAAAATAAATGTTCTGTTATTATATCAAAAAATGCTCTCTACCGGCATAACTAAAAATTTGACAGACCACAGATAACATGGTTTTGATGAAGCAATAAATACTTTTCCCAACGAGATCAACTTTCATGAAATCCGTTCAGTCGTTCAGGAGTTACAATTATTTATTCAAAAAAAACATTGAATAACCCCCCCCCAGCACTACATTTCAATAGATACGTCAAAAAGTGTCAAACAAAAATAATTACCCGAATAAATCTCAGCTTGAAACAGAAAATAGTTTTTTGGTATATTTACTACGTGTATTTCAGAAAAAAATCATTTCAAAAGTTTCAGATGGCGTTTACGCCCACTGGCCGTCAGTGGGCGTTTCTCAGAAACCTGAAAATTTCCAGGATTTTTTGTTGGCCACTTTAGTTATAAAATTTTTTACCGTAAGTCTCTACGACAAATAGTTTCTGAGATAGAACGGGGTGCCTCTCTTAATCAGACACCCGGTACATGTCCCATGACATTTTGTGGTTCAAATTGTAGTTCTACAGTAATATAAACTTATCGTTACAACATTTGAATAGGAGTTCGCTCCTATATTATAAACAATAACGCATAAAACGAGTTTCTGTGACACCTTCCTCGGATGATTAGTGCAAAATGATTATATTTCTCGCATGGAATGTTTCAATATATTCATCGATTTACATCAAGCATCGCCCTCATCAATTCAGAACATAGACTTTTCTTCAAAATATACAAACTTGATTGTATACATGTAGAATTACTTATTATTATAACATTTGAAAACATCGCATGCTTTATGCACTCACTTTCAATTACAAATGTTAAATGAATATAGTGAAAAACTCACTATGTTGTCTCATTGTAGATATTCGAAAACTAACTTACTCAATAGATCTTTATGTGAAATATCAATTCGATGATAGTTAAAAATTCAGTATAAATATTGACCATTTCTTTATGTTTATTCAGGACTAATTTGTACAGATATAGATAGGTTTTGAGTATCTATTTTTTAGTTCGGTGAACTGGTAGGTATTTATTTGATTTATAGCTATTCTGATTCATGGTAAAATAAGGCCTTCAATGAAATACTAAATAAGTTTCAATTTGGAAATTGAATACTGAATAAACTTCTCATGAGAGATCAAGGATCTTTTTCGGAAATTGAACTAATGAATACTGTATATTGAAATGTTTCTCACCTTGTTTAACAAAAACATATTAATTTAATAATCGAAACTTAAGCTCATTTTATACGGATTTCCAAAATTTTAGATTTTTCCCCGAAAGTTTAAACCCTAAAATTAATTAAAGAAGATGGACCGAACGAAAACATAGCGTGGTTACCTGTGCCGTCACACGGCATATGCGATAGGTACCTAATGTTTGAAATGCCGCGAGTCGAAAGTTCACTCTATACATTGTAAGTACCTACCGTGTTGTCGGGCAAGGAGTGAAAAAACTGGACTGTCCCTTTCTTTTATTTTAATTACATAATGAGTGAGTGTTTGGTTCCCGACTGTCCTAATACATCCAAGAATGCCCCAGAAAAATGGTTTTTTGATGTACACTCTGACATGAAAATCAGAAAAGTATAGCAGAAAGCAAGAAGAGTCGTGAAGTTTTTGTATCTAAAAAAAGTGCGTGCGTACAAAGTACACATGTAAGAAGTGAAACTTCTTTGGCAAACTAATTTTTAAATCTCTTTTCTTCTAAAATTAAAATGTAGAATTATATATATATATATATATATATATATATATATATATATATATATATATATATCTATATATATATATATATATATATATATATATATATATATATATATGTATATATATATATATATATATATATATATATATATATATATATATATATATATATGTATATATATATAAATATCAAATCATCTTTATTTGTGTCAGTATACAATTGTATTTACACGCGTCCAGTACAAAATTACATCACTATCAAGTATAAGTTGTAAAATAGAAATAAAAGATAGTAAAAAAATTCACTAAAATCAAAATTTTTAAAATTATAGGGAGCTGCATCAATTAAGATTTTTTTGATTTTATTTTTAAATTGGTTTAACGTAAGAGACCTCCAGCTTGAAGGTAACTTGTTATACAACTTAAATGCTAAAAAATTTGGACCATTTTGTGATCTCCCTAGTCTATATCTCTGTACATATATATCATCCTTATTCCTAGTGTCATATGAGTGGTTATCACAATTTAGCTGCCATTTATCTCTACTCGAGTGGGCGTACATGAGACATTCTAAAATAAATAAGCCAGGTAGAGTTAGAATGTCTAAACTTTTAAAAGATTGCCTACAATCCTCTCTATACTTGAGACCACTAATTATTCTTATCGCTCTTCTCTGCAATCCAAACAATCTATCAAACCCAGCACAATGTCCCCAGACCAGAATGCCATATCTCAGATGAGCCTGACACATCGCGAAGTAAGCCGACCTCAACACACCCCCAGACAGTGACGCGCTCATGGCTCTCAAAGCAAATATATTTTTTGATACCTTGGCTGCCTGAAAATCAACATGGGCATTCCATGTAAGTCTGGCATCCATGCATAATCCAAGAAACCTAACACTCCCCAGCTCCTCGGCTGGTCTAAGAGTAAAAATCACTTTCTCAGTTTTACCATCATTCACGCAAAGCCCATTCCCCGAGAACCATCTCAAAGCACTTGACTGCGATATTTCACTAAGCTCTTTCCCCTCATTTATATCTCTGCTCGAAACACTTATAGTTGTATCATCAGCAAACAAAAGTGGTCTAAGTAGTCAGGAAAATCGTTGATATATATCAAAAAAGTATAGGACCCAATATTGAGCCTTGTGGTACTCCAATAGTAATTTTTTCCTTACTGGACCAATTATCACTTACAGAGACAGATTGATGCCTGTTGTTCAAGAAAGATCGGATGAGCTGAATACTGGTATTGTCGAAGCCATAGTGTTCAAGCTTTTCAAGGAGAGCCGAATGAGACACACAGTCAAATGCCTTGGTCAAGTCCAGGAACAAGGAGAATGAGTAAAGACCTAGCTCGAAGCATTCAACCGTATAGTTCACAAACTGTAATATAGCATCAATAGTGCTTCTCTTCCTGCGGAAACCAAACTGAGAAACAGAAAATAAGTTATTAAACTCGAAATACCTGAGCATCTGGTTACATAAAATTTTCTCTATAAGTTTCGAGAATATTGGGACGAGCGAGATGTGTCTGTAGTTGGTCTCATCTTTTGGGTCACCCTTCTTAAAAAGAGGTATAGTTCTGGATACCTTCATGCAATCGGGAAAAATTCCATCTCGTAAACACCTATTAATTAGGTGAGTGATTGGATGTAAAATGCTACTAGCCTCTCTCTTAAGAAGGGGCACCGAGATACCATAAAAATCCCTGGATCTACTATCCTTCAGAGAAAGAATAGCATCCCTTACCTGGACGCAAGAAACCTCCTGGAATTTAAAGTTAACATTATTGGGTATAATTTTCCGGAACAGGTTCTCATTGCTATCATGAACATGACTAATTGATTTAACAATTTCATGAGGGATTGAGGAAAAAAATTTATTGAATTCCTCGGGACTAATGTCACTGTTAACATTGTTTTTCTTGATGTTTCGTTTAGTATTTATCAGCTGCCACATAGTTCTTGATTTATTTGATGAACCTGCAATAAGTGAGTCATTAGCCCTAATTCTGGCCTGGTTCACTTCGGTTTTATATTTCAGTCTTAACCGATTTCTCAAAAATTTGAGATCATCAGTAGTGTACCTATAAAACATGTCGGATGCTAGCTGTAACTGGCTTCGTAAATTCCTGAGTTCATCAGTATACCAGTTGACTTGCACAGACTCACGCTCCTTGAACCTCCTCATAGGAAATGCTATCTTGAAGGCGTCGACAAAATTCCCATGGAAATTGTCGAATGCAAGATTCACATCAATATTATGGTCCCTCAGAAAATCCCAGCTCAGATTTTCTAGGATTCCATGAAACCCCAAGTAGCCTTGCTCCGTGAGAGGTCGAAAAGATCTGTTCACCGATACCGATCGCACACCCGATATATATATATATATATATATATATATATATATATATATATATATATATATATATATATATATATATATATATATATATATATATATATATATATAATGAGATCTAATAAGAACGTAAGAGCTGAATGCAGGTTTCGAGCCGGGGTGACTTGTTGTTTTCTATAATTCATCGCTGGATTGTGAATTTAGAATTCGAGTTGCGGAATACGTATAACCAGCTCCATTAGAAAGTTGTTTGAATTATTGAAGAATATTCCTTGTTCGCTTTTTGCAATGCCATCCAAAATAATTTCTAACAATGTTGAAATCGCTACATTTTCATATGAACAGAAATTAAAAATGTCGAAAGCATTGGTTCCTATAATTACTTACTCCAATCCCTGCATATAATTACAAGCATAGATAGTATATTGTCTGTAAAATCAATTCTCCATTACCTACTTTATTTATAACAATACATTTTGATCTCCATATCCACATGAGTATTCAGTATCTTACTAAGATTTATAAATACTGTTACTTACCCAACTTCATCATCATTATCCTCAACTTCTACTGAATCACTTTTACAATTCATTCCTTATAACTGAAATAACAATAACTTTTGAGAGTGATTGAATGAAGGAAGCTTAGACGTATTATGATTAGCACGGCTCCTGAAACTCATACACGAATACAGCTGAAATGCACACCTAGCAACACTGTCCTGATGGTCGCGTGGAACACAAATTTTCGCCCATATTTAATTCGCAAAGTGTCTGGAGTATCACACGCGATAAGACACTTCGTTCAAAAATTGTGCTAAAATAATTTAAAGGTAAATATATCAAATAATAATACATATGCATGACGTTGAATATTCTGCTATAGTCTGTCCAGCCATTGTTGGCGTGCACGTCACAGTCATGCGCAAATAACGATCCAACAAATAAATAAAATTCGGAATGGTCAAAATTTGTATCTAGTCGTAAGTAATTTTTTGAAAAAGTAGTTATATAGTGATGGTGACCAGATAACCCATTTCGACAAATATTCTGTTCTCAACATACCAAATCGTCTGTATCTCTCAATAAAAATTAACATTCCGAATAATGAAAATAAGTTGAATGTTTGTTAAGTTGTCATTTTACTGAAAAATTTGCAATGTTGTCGGACCTTCTCGACCAACGCGCCGGTAAAAGTTCGACTCATCGATCGACAAATATGGATTCCAGTTTAAACAAACAATCAAAATGCTTAGTCGAATCTTTCATCGAGTATTTAGAACAATAACTGGACAATCATGGGCCACTTTTACCGCTTCATGCTGTAAGAAATAGAGAGGTCAGTTGTTTAGAAATTGTAAAATTTTGTTTCTACTAATTAATTTCATTTTTTAGAGAGTGGCTAATGCTTTAGGACTCCATCAGAACTGTTTCCGGTATTTCCTCCACAGCAGAAGTGGAGAGTCCAAAAGGAACACGTAGTAGGTCGAAGTCTCTGACTACTGAACTGAGTCCTGTACAAAAGACCTCAATACGAAATGAAATAGACGTATAATATGTTTAAAAGCAGTAGGCGATCTAGTGAGTATTTGAGTTTATAGGCTTGTCAATATTTTGATCCTTTAGAAGAGCATGTAACTTTGAATACGCTACTGGAAAAATTGAAATCAAAGAGTGAGCATAAATGCTCTAGATCATAATTGACCATACTACTGAAAGATATAGGTTTCAAGTATCTAAAAGATGACCCAAGACGTGGTATAATGGGACAAGATCATATTGTCTATAGCCGAATTAAATTTCTACTTGAATATACAAGGAATATGGAGCACAAATTTCATGAATGTGTTTTTATTGATGAGACATGGGTTTTTCGAGATGAAATAAATACACGTTCCTTGCAGGATTTTAATGTCAAAAATGTTAGAAAGACAAATGTTGATGGGAAAAGGTGAGCTATATTTATTGCGAATAATGCCAGATAGAATGTTTGGTTTTGGGTTTCCGTACCTTTCATAGTGTCTCCGTAGTTCAGTGGCCAGTGCATTGGGCTACTGAACAGAAGGTCGCTGGATCGAATCCCCGCCGGAACAACGAATTTATGTGGAGCCACCTCTCGGAAGGCAATGGCAAACCACCGAGCAGTATTCTACCTAGTAAAGCCTCTCTGTAAAGACGTTCGGAACCGTCGTAAAACTGTATGTCCCTTCTATTCATGTATCGCTGTATCACGCACAGCACGAGTAGTTGTAGAGAGGTCGCCACACCCTAAACCGGGTACGGCACCACAAGAAGAAGAAGTACTTTCCATAAATAGTTTGATTATTGCCAATACTTAGGTTTTTATATGTTGATTGTTTTTTACTTCCTATGGCATTCAGCTAAGACGAGTTGAGAAGGAAAGTTTTGGTAAGGTGTTTACCAAAATTGATATTCAAATTGACTTTCGTTCTAAATTGAAATCCCACCTTCGATCATTAGACACTGATTCTAAAAAATGTGTCCAACATAATTCTATGAAATCGTTATTATTTTGCAGATATATAAAACTTGAGAACCCTTCCCTAAAAATAATGGATGATACTAGTTAAAATTGCACAATTTGCAAAAAAATTCCCAAAAATCACTGAATAAGGGAGGCTCACAAATAATATACATTATGAAGAACACATTTTTAGACCTCAATTGCTACAGCTGGTTAAAATGTGAGTATACTAAAGCTTCGTGCCATTACGTAATTGAAACTGTTCAGATCCTTCAAAGCTCAACGTTATATTTTGCGGGTCAACTAGCTGAGCTATATGGCCATAAAGTTTTGAGGCTTTCACCTTACCATTGCATTTTCAATACAATAGAAAATATATGGGGCATAGGTAAAAATTATTACAATGCACACATTGGCAAAGTTGGTGGTGGTCGAGAAAATGCTGTTCGAATGTGGAGAGAGGCGGTGCAGCATGTGTCTATGAACATGTGAGGAAACACTGTACAGCATACATAAAAAATGATTTCAGAAGGGTGGAATAGAGAGAAGCACTTGCACTCTTCCAAAATATATAATATATGGACTTGGCGTGCACCTCATCAATTGTTTATGACGTCGATCGTGAACACTGTTGCCAGACGTAATAAATAATTTTAAATCTAATTGGCTGACCCAATTTAAAAAAAAATGAGACAGCTTGCATGTTTGACATGCCGGACATGTTTAGCAGTAAATTCAAATTAGCCATTATTCCCTATAAGAAGTGTCCATATGTTATATTTTACGATGAAAGCACTACTATACCATACATGTTGCGAGTGCTGAAAGTAGGACAATGAAGTAAATAGAAAAAATACCAATATATGCTGTTGAAGAACGTTTATTGTCTAACCTGAGGCTAGCCAAATAGTTATTCCGAATAGGCAAGAAAACCTGCGCCTTATTAAAACTGTTGAATGAGTACCACAATGCTATTTTGAGGGGATATGAAAAAATAATTCTTAGAAATATAATGGTAGAGAGACCAATATAAACAAAATGAATAATCTCATCATTAGAATATTCTGATGACGAACTATCATTCAAACTAAAAATTACTGGAGCAATATTGGACGAGTGCATGTGCTGTACAGTGTTTCTCCACATGTTTACACACACATGCTGCACCGCCTCTCTCCACATTCGAACAGCATTTTCTCGACCACCACCAACTCTGCCAATGTGTGCATTGTAATAATTTTAAAACAATGGTAGATGATGACAATTTACACATTTATTAAAAGAGATAACGTATGACGCACGTTTCGGTGGAACTTCACCTTCTTCAGATGCTAATCTTCATTCATTAGCATCTGAAGAAGGTAAAGTTCCACCGGAACGTGCGTCATACGTTATTTATTTTAATAAATGTGTAAATTGTTATTATTAACCTTTGTTTTAATATGTTTATTAATTTACACCAAGTATCGGCGCAATGAATCCAAAAAAATGTAATAATTTTTACATATGCCCCATATATTTTCTATTGCATTGAAAATGCAATGGTAAGGTGTAAACCTCAAATCTTTATGGCCATGTAGCTCAGCTAGTTGATCAGCAAATCGATATTTTTTGGTTGGTTTCTGCAAATGAACTGAACGTTGAGCTTTGAAGGTTCTGAACAGTTTCAATTATGTAATGGCACGAAACTTTAATATACTCACATTTTAACCAACTGTAGCAATTGAGGTTTATAAACGTGTTCTTCATAATGTATATTATTTGTGAGCCTCCCTTTTTCAGTGATTTTTGGGAATTTGTTTGGAAATTGTGCAATGATAACTAGCATCATCCATTATTTTTAGGAAAGGGTTCTCAAGTATTATATATCTGCAAAATAATAATGATTTCATAGAATTTTGTTGGACACATTTTCTAGAATCAGTGTCTAATGTTCGAAGTTGGGATTTCAGTTTAGAACAAAAGTCAATTTGAATATCAACTTTGGTAAACACCTTACCAAAACTTTCCTTCTCAACTCGTATTAGCTGAATGCCATAGTAAGTGAAAAATAATCAACATATAAAAACCTAAGTATTGGCAATAATCAAACTATTTGTGAAAAGTTCGGAAACCCAAAACTAAACATTCTATCTGGCATTATTCACAATAAATACAGCTCACCTTTTTCCATCAACTTTTGCCTTTCTAACATTTATGACATTAGAATCCTGCAAAGAACGTGTATTTATTTCATCTTGAAAAACCCATGTCTCATCGATAAAAACACATTCATGAAATTTGTTCTCTATATTCCTTGTAGGTATATTCAAGTAGAAATTTAATTCTGGCATAGACAATATGATCTTGTTCCATTATACCACGTCTTGGGTCATCTTTTAGATATTTAAAACCTATATATTTCAGTAGTATGGCCAATGATGATCTAGAGCCTTCATACTTACTCTTTGATTTCAATTTTTCCAGTAACGTATTCAAAGTTACATGCTCTTCTAAAGGATCAAAATATTTACAAGCCTATGAACTCAAATACTCACTAGATCACCTACTGTTTTTGAACGTATCATATATTTCATTTCGTAATTCAATCTTTTGTACAGGACTCATTTCAGTAGTCAGAGACTTCGACCTACTACGTGTTTCTTTTGGACTCTCCACTTCTGCGGTGGAGAAAATACCGGAAACAGTTCTGATGGAGAGTCCTAAAGCATTAGTCACTCTATGATCAATGAAATTAATTAGTAAAGAACAAAATTCTACTATTTCTAAACAACTAACCTCTGTTACAGCATGAAGCGGTAAAAGTGGCCCATGATTGTCCAGTTCTTTTTCAAAGCACTCGATGAAAGATTTGACCTAGCATTTAGATTGTTTGTTTAAACTGGAATCCATATGCATTGATCGATAAATCGAACTTTTACCGCCGCGTTGGTCGAGAGGTCGAGTTTGTATATTTGAGAACAGAATATTTGTCGAAATGGATGATCCGGTCACTATCACTATATTACTACTTTTTCAGAAAATTACTTACAACTAGATATAAATTTTGACCATTCCGAATTTTATTTATTTGTAGGCCGCATTGGGTCGTTATTTGCGCATGACTGTGACGTGCACGCCAACAATGGCTGGATAGACTATAGCAGAGTATTCATATAGAAAGCGTCATGCATATGTATTATTACCCCGAGGCGAAACTAAGGGGTTATAGTCTTAGGACAAAAAGTTAGTAGCTTGTCCGATTTTGAAAATTCCAACGGATATCGATAAAACACATATGATTTCATAAAAAAAGTGTTTTCAAAAATTTTTCCCCACGAAGAATAAAAAAATTATAGCGTTTTTTTCATTTTTTTGTCGAAAGACATGTGGTGCTATCTATAAATCTTAAACCTAAACCGATTTTCACAATAATGAAATAAAATGATAGCATTTAATGTGTAGTTTTTTAATTTGTATAATACATTCAAAAAATATTGACGACATGCACATGAGCCGAGGGGTTTTATCATTCCTAGTGCTACGCAGTAGGGTATCCGGATTTTATTATTTGATATAATTTACCTTTAAATTACTTTTTGCACATTTCTGGAATGAAGTGCCTTATTGCACGTTATACTCCAGACACTTAGCGAATTAAATATGGGCGAAAATTTGTTTTCAACTCGACCATCACGACAGCGTTGCTAGGTGTGCATTTCAGCTGTATTCGTGTATGAGTTTCAGGAGCCGTGCTAAGCATAATATATCTAAGCTTCCTTCATTCAATCACTCTCAAAAGTTATTGTCATTTCAGTTATAAGTAATGAATCGTAAAAGTGATTCAGTAGAAGTCACGGATAATGATGATGAAGTTGGGTTAATACCAGTATTTATAAATTTTAGTAAGATACTGTATATGAATATGGCGATGAGAATGTATTGTTATAGATAAAGTGATAGTTTGAAATAGATAATTTATTTTAATCTTTACAAACAATGTACTATCTATGCATGTAATGATATTCAGGGATCGGAGTAAATAATTATAGAAACCAATGTTTTTAACATTTTTAATTTTTGTTCATACAGAGATGTAGCGATTTCAATATCAGCTTATATGATAAAAATTGAAAACCATTGTTAGAAATTATTTTGGATGACATTGCAGAAAGAAAACAAGGAAAATTCTTCAATGATTCAAAAAATTATGAACCAACTTTCCAGTGGAGCTGGTTATACGTTTTCCGCACCTCGAATTCTAAATTCACAATCCGGCGATGAATTATAGAAAACATCAAGTCACCCCGGCTCAAAACTTGCATACAACTGTTAAGATCTTATTAGATCTCATCAGTATAGTTTATTTGACTCGGAGTAAATTAACAAATTTCTTATTGTTCCCCAATAAAAATCGTGTCCGAGCTTCTATCTGAATAGAAGATATAGAAAACCAACAATTCACCGCTTAGATCGAAAATGCAGAAATCCGTCGCGGGAATACGTGAAGATACCTACAGTGGCGTATGTGATCCCAAAGCACACTAACATAGTGTTTAAAAATTCTGGATATACTCAAGAGAGTACGCTTCGTAAATACTAGCAGCGATATTAGCAATATACAACAATCAAATCATGAAGAACATACGTGTTGGCCATAGTCAATTTCTTACATTATATAAAGTAGACAAGACAAAATCTTCATCAATTTAGAAAAACTATCAAACATCTTTCCAACGGAGCAGGTTATATGTTATGAATTTGAGTTATCAATTAAGAAGGATTCAGCAATATGTACAAAAAGATACAATTTTACTATATCGATGGAGTTTTTTTGAGACACTCATATACATTTCAATCGTTAATGTATTTGTCCTACATTAGTTGCCACAAACCTGAGGTACTAAGAATGAATGAATTGATTAAGTTAAAAATAAGTTTTAAATTCATGAATAAGATGGTGAGCAAGCAATAAGGAAATCGACGTTATCATGTTTCATATATTTGGCAATTGCATGTTAGTTTGTTGAATGATGTCGAAAATTTTTTAACTTTATATCATAGATTGGAACCTCGTATTGCAACATGACCTAATTGAAGGGATTCCGTCCCTGTCTACCACCAAAAAAATAAAGAGCTAAGGGTAAACTATAAACACTTCTCATTTTGCCGACTTCCTTGATCTTTCCTAGAGCCTGGAACCGTATAACTTCGCTAACTGCGGCAATAAATAGCCGAACTTGGTAGCGACACGATGACCAAATTAATGGGGACCCGCAAACAAATTAAAGCTGTCACTGGTTGTATCGCTCGATTTGAAGCACTGTTTATGACAGCTCCGCCCTCTGTATCGGTTCACTGAACGTGCTCAAACGATTAAGGCGGACTTATCACGAAAAAAGTGAGGTTAATCTATGGTTGAACAATGTTCGTTATGTAAACTTAGAGGCTTTTGTTGAAGTTATGGGCTGATAATGTTTTCTTATTAGGACCATTCAACAATCTGCAGCGTTGATCAGTAATGACGTTTTCGGGAGAAGCAACAGATTGCGTGAACATAAGGAAATACAAATTTTATGAAAATATATTGAAACAATATTTATACAAAACATACGAGCTGTTCGTCCATATTTAGTGATTATGTCAAAATAGAAAATTTTCTACACGAATGCTGATTCACATAAGTTAACAAAATGTAGAAAAAGAGAAACAATACTGTTTCAAGCCTAACCTATTGATACCTAATAATATATTTTTACTATCATAGTATTATCATAGAACTGTTTACCGGGTGTCTGATTAAGAGAGTTACCCCGCTGTATCTCAAAAACTATTCGTCTTAAAGACTTAAGGTAAAAATTGTTGTGACCAAAGTGGCCAACAGAAAATCCTGGAAATTATTTTCAGGTTTCTAAGATGGCCGCCAGGGGGCGTAACCGCCATCTAAAACTTTCTGGTGATTTTGTTCTGAAATACACCGAGTAAATATACCAAAAAACTATTTTTTATTTCAAGCTGAGAATTATATACTAATATACTGAAAATTATTCGAGTAATTTTTATTTGAAACTTTTTGACGTATCTATTGAAATGAAGTGGTGCGGGGTGATTCAATGTTTTTTTTGAATGAATAGCTCTAACTCCTGAACGACTAAACGAATTTCAACAAAGTTGATCTCGTTGAGAAAAGCATTCATTGCTTTATCAAAACCATCTTATCCGTGATTTGGCAAATTTTTAGTGATACCGGTAGAGAGCGTTTTTTGATATAATAACAGAAAATTGCTAATTTCTCTGAAAAATCAAATGCAATAACATGACTTTTTTTCATCAAAATGTAGTGTTATGATGTCAAAATAGGCTAGTGGCAACGGTATCTCGATATCTCATTCCTAGCCTAAAATAACGAAGAAAGAAAATTTAGTTATCAGATAATTCTAAAAAGACGCCTTTACACCTCTATTTATTTTCATTTATTTGCCTCTTTCCAAGAATCAATGATGAAATTTTATAATTTAATGATTTTCGAATAGGATCTAGTATTCCTATTTCAAAAAATCGTTTAGGGGCGTAATAATCAATGAATATAATTGAAGCAAGTGAAAGAAGGTAGTCAGAAGATGAAAAGCAGGCCATGAAGGAAAAACAAATGCCTAGAATCAACTTGTCAACAAATACTAAAATTATACTTATAGTGGCAGCGTAATGAGTTTTTGTGGCACACACAAGTAAGGACTGAAAACTATTTAAATGCGTTCACAAATTATGAAGCTGTTGATATATTTGCGGTATATTTTGAATGTCTTCAAATTGCGGCATTGGTACAAGGAGTATACAGAACTCGATTCACGCCATGCGAGAATCTGTTGGGCATATTTGAAGAAAATAGAGAATTTTTATCTGAAATTCATAGGGTCGAAGCTACCAGTATTACGAAAAATTCTCGCATGGCGTAAACGCCGAATATAGAGCTCTGTATATTCTCTGGGTCAATGCCGCATTTTGAAGATATTCAAAATATACCGCAGTGATATCAACTGTTTCATCGTTTGTAAAAGGTATTTGAATCGTTTTCAATCCTTACTTCTGTGTGCCACAATAACTCATTACACTGCCACTATAAGTATAATTTTAGTATTTGTTGACAAGTTGATTTCAGGCATATGTTTTTCCTCCATGGCCTGCTCTTCATATTTTGACTACCTTGCACTTGCATATTATTACATTGATTATTATGCTCCCACTCGATTTTTTTTTGAATTTTTTGAACTAAGAATGCTGTTATTTGAAAATCATAAAATTATGAAATTTCATCATTGATTCTTGGAAAAAACAAATAAATGAAGATAAATACCAGTATGATGGCGCCTTTTTGTATCATATGATAACAAAATTTTCTTTCTCCGTTATTTTAGGCTAGAAATAGGATATCGAGATACGGTTTTCACTAGCCTATTTTGGCATCATCACAATACATTTTGATGGAATTGAAATTGGAAATGATGATATTGCATTTGATTTTTTTGAAAAAATTGGCTATTTTCTGTTTTTATATCAAATACGCTCTATACCGGCATTAGGTACTTAAAATTTGCCAGATCACAGATAAGATATTTTGATAAAACAATGAATGCTTTTCTCAACGAGATCAACTTTGTTCAAATTTGTTCAGCCGTTCAGGAGTTATAGCTGTTTATTCAAAAAAATTTTGTATCACCCCCACCACTTCATTTCAATAGATACATCAAAAAATGTCAAATAAAAATTACTCGAATAAAGCTCTGCTTAAAATAAAAAAAAATTAAAATTTTATATTTACTCGGGTATTTCAGAAAAAAATCACTCCAACACTTCTGGACGGCAGTTACGCCCCTGGCGGCCATCGTAGAAACCTGAAAATAATTTCCATGGTTTTCTGTTGCCCACTTTGGTTATAACATTTCTTACCGTAAGTCTCTACCACGAATATTTCGTGAGATACAGCGGAGTAACTCTCTTAATCAGACACCTGGTACATCTTTTTTGATACATTAGGTACGTTCCCCAGGCTTCATTGGAAAACTCAGTCAAAATGAAGAAATGTAATTTCTTTGCATCTCACTCCTTTGTAGTAAAATTTTTTTCTATGTACAAAATTTTCTTCAAAATTTTCATAGGTTAGTGATCTTCAATTTCTTCTTCTTGTAAAATACGAGTTTCATGACGTGAAAATGGTTTGCCTTTCTTGTTATCAGTATATATATATATATATATATATATATATATATATATATATATATATATATATATATATATATATATATATTTCTTATTCAATCTATTTCCGTTTTCTAATTTAAATTCGTAGCATTTTCTATGTTTGCCAAATAGTGTTTTATTGTAGTTGTTTGACTTCTGTTTTCGAATGCAGTTTTCTTATTTATACTGATACAAATGCTGCATTTGTATGCTCTTTTCGATCTTTCTGGCAAAATTGTATCGTTTCCAAAGAACTCGGTGCAAAATTAGTAACAGAATAATCTGCGTCATTTTATTTCTTTAGATATTGATGAGATATGGATATCTTGGCCGTCTCTGTTTTTTATTCAACATCTAATAACATTCATCAATATTATATTTAGCCATTCATTTAGTCGATCAATTTGAATGAATTCATCTTTACGATTGTTTTTACTTTTTCACTAACCTTTCCACTGTACTTGATATACGCGTATATAAAGTACATTGGAAAGGTGGGTGAAAAACTAAAAGCAATCGTGAACATGAATTCATTCGTTGTTTCCAAAGATAATTTAACAAGTCCTTGTAAAATTCTTTGTCGAAACGTTGGAATAAAGAAATAAATGATTAAATAGCAAACACATAAATCTCCATTTAAGCTACTTTTCCAAGAATATTTCTAAAATTATCACATATATCTTACTGGCTTAAAAATAGAGATTCAAAAATATATATATATATATATATATATATATATATATATATATATATATATATATATATATATATATATATATATATATAAAAATATATATATAAATATAAATATATATATATATTTATATATATATATATATATATATATAAATATAAATATATAAATATATATAAATATATAAATATATATATATATATATATATATATATATATATATATATATATATATATATATATATATATATATATATATATATATATATATATATATATATATATATATATATATATATATATATATATATATATATTCATGTTGTATTCATGAGTTTATGATTCAATATGAGTAAACAAAAAGGTTGTTGTACTTTTCTTTATTAAATAATCAAATATTACTTCTTTTGAATGAGGAAAGAATACTGAGACGAAAATATGTGTTTGTCCTGCAAAATTATTTCCATGTTTATGTTATTTTTCTGGTTTAGCGCCAGCGTATAACTAGATTATAGAAATTGTTTCAGTTGGAGAAGTCCAACCATAGCGCAGCAGGATGGAGAACTTTTCACACCACGCTCGGTCATTTTCGAGATATATTATCAAGCTCAGCGCATGTAGGGGTGAAATATTCTTGGTAATTTGTGAGATCCTAGCTGCGACATGCAATGCAATCTTGCAAACATATTATTGCCTGTTTTTCGTCGAACGGCGTTATAAGATGAGTTGCGAAATTCCCATGTGAAATATGTGGAAATCCATTCAAGTTATAGAACAAAGCTCGGAGAAAATAAGGCCATTAAAACAAATTATGCGACTATCGTTTGAAATTATCTCGCCTTACATTGTTCCTCTAAGTTAAGTGAAAATAAAATAAAGAATTCAAAACAACTATTATATGATAATATTCATCAACCTAAA
Organism: Cynegetis impunctata; assembly: GCA_030704885.1. NCBI lineage: Eukaryota > Metazoa > Arthropoda > Insecta > Coleoptera > Coccinellidae > Cynegetis > Cynegetis impunctata. Next base: position 610,667 of record JARQZK010002194.1, on the reverse strand, counting down.
CTTTTCAGAAGATTATGGCTATTTAAAATTTCATCTGAAATAACTAGATAAATCTGGAAGCCGTTGAGAAAAAACGTAAATTGATTAAATTTCAAGAAATTATTAATTCACCTATATTTCTACCTATAGCTTCGTTCTTTATGACACAAATACATATCTTTGGTAGAAAATTTAATTGAATGAAGTACTAATGTGAATTATTTATTAGAGAAATCATCCATTTAAAGCAGATGTTTAACGTCTTCACTCGATGAACAAAGAGCTTCCTAAATTAAGCGAAGCTTTTACTACTAGTAAACATCAGGAAGCACGGCTCAATCGCCATGATATAAATTGGTCAAAATATCGATTTATGAAAGTATAGATCTGCCTACGAATTCCGATTCGTACTACGCCTATGTCGACCAAGAAATCGCCGGCCCTTCGACCGGCAAGGCTTTCCAATATCCTATTTTTTTGTCATAATCATTCATTCAAGTACCATATATTACAAAAAAAACCTTATGTTTTAATTGAGTTTGAAGTTTGATCAATTATTTATATTAATGACAGCGCAATATCCGACTCTACAGTCATGAACTTAGAGATATTGCATTTGAGTTTGCGATCCTAATAGCTGTTCTAATGACAGAAATAAAAATCTTATTCTTGATCCTGGTCTTCACTGAGTATCATCCTGGGTCTCTTGTGTTTCCACAGCGTCTGTCTTCATCATATTCTCCGACTCAGATGACGAGGTACTTCAGGTTTGTTGGCAAGTGTTCATACATTTTGACTACCATCGCTCTGATTAACTAAATTACACTAGGCATTTTCAAGACTCGGTGGATTCGAGAATTTCGGATGTACCATGGGGCGTCCACGGCCATCCTCAGGGATTGCCTGTTCGTAGAGTGGTTTGTTTACATGAGGCTTCCATGTTAGCTTAGATCGAGGTTCACTTCCAGGTATTGCACTTTAGTAACGAAAGGAATCGGTTGTCCATTTTTCGGGATCTCGTCTTTTGATTGCTGGCGTCACTTTGAAAAAACAGGCCAGTACTCTTCTCCGCATTAGCAGTGATACACAAATTGACCGCAGCTTCTGCGTCACCAGATAAGGCTGCCCATGATTTTGCCATAAAAACAGTGCCATTGGCGTAGAGAGCGAGGGTAGTCGCCTGCGTCCTGTGCACATCTCCAGTGAAACGATTAAACAACATCGGGGAAAGAACCCTGTGGTACCCCTGCTTCCATCGGTCGTTCCAAAGAACGTACACATCCAAGTCCTATGCCAAATCGTTTGTTTTTGAGAAACGAGGTGACTAGTCAAACCATTCCAAGTGAAATATTATCCTCCAGCATCTAGAATAGCAGGCCGTCATGCCAGACTTTGTCAAACGCCTTGGCGACGTCGAACAGAATCACGACCATCGACATATTAATTAAAGTTGAAGTCTTCACTGGCGAATTCCACCACACGGAGTACATGATGCATCGATGAAAGACGGGACTTGAAGCCGAACTGTTCAAGATCCCCTGTAATGCTATCCAATATTCTATTTATCACAAGTTCGAGTGCATTTGAGCTTATTTGATGCCAAATTGGGTCTTATGCATATGAAATCGGTCAATTTTCTTGCGAATCTGCGATATTTCATACGCCTAATTCTAATGATCTACTACGCCGATCGGAATAGGATCCTTTCTACGCCCTTCTTCGTTACTTCGGCTGTCCTATTGTTACATACGGCCAATATTTTAAGGTCCGTTCTTCCAAACACTTTTTCTGGAATTCGGGCAAACAAACCCACAGAGGTTGAAAACGATGAACTACTTATACGTGCAGTATTATATATGAGAATTCTTGTAATTTACTTAGTATTCCATTAAATTAGAATGACATATCTTTCAGTATAAATTATAGGGAATATTCTGAAATATTTTATCTAATCTGTTCGGAATAATAATATTACTTGATAAAACAGTTTAGTATAATATTTCAAAATTTTTTCATATGAGTAAGAACTCATATTCTCTAATAATTCAAATATGGTATGAAGACTGAGGTTTTTTCCTATTCCATTGTAAAACAAATCGCATTTGAATGTATTTCACAATGTTTCGATATTATGTTGGTTATGTTTCGAGTTCATCAATAATATATAATAATATGCTTTGTGAAGGTTATTTTTCAATAATATGGTAAACAGTTTTCTGTATGAATATTATCTACTGCAAGATGACAAACTGAAATAATGCACTGCTCATATATTATGATTCTGTACGAAAATTCATAATTTCTTGAAATTATACATTGCTTTATTTCTACTTTTTGCGAGATTTTTAAATGAAAATTCCTTGAATGATAAATTTAGAGTCAAAAAATTATAACTAGGCTGTAAACGGCGATATCTGGGTTGGAAAATTCAAAAATGGGTGTAATTGAATGGAAATTCGCCGATACGAATTTTCCATAAACTCACGCGCTCTCTGGATGTAAAGTGAGCCATAACAATTCTACTTCAAGTTTTTTACGGATTTAATCGAAAGTGAATTCTTGATGCGAAAAAAACTGCAAAATCCACGTACACAATTTTCCTAATGAATAATAATGGATTCGATTATCAAGGATATAAATATATATATATATATATATATATATATATATAAATTATATATATATATATATATATATATATATATATATATATATATATATATATATATATATATATATATATATATATATATATATATATATATATATATATATATATATATATATATATATATATATAATATATATATATATATATATATATATATATATATATATATATATATATATATATGTATATATATAAACATATATATATATATATATATATATATATATATATATATATATATATATATATATATATATATATATATATATATAGAAGAAGGGTAGTCTTTGCTGACTAGTTAGGATGCAATAAGGATAATAATATTTGGGTATAGCAGCAAGCAAAACGTGTACTCTTATAACACTATATTTCCGATATTTCGACAATGATTATTGTCATCTTCAGGGAAGCTACAAAATAAGCAGAAAAGAAAATCAATAAATGCTCCATAATGGCCAACAGCAAAAATACTCACTGTGTCTTTGAGAATGATTGCAAAAGGTGTAAAGATCGAGATACAGCATTATTGATTTCCACAAAATATTATTGATCGAGAACACAGGCGTGATGATCATCAACTGACATTACAAGTTAAAAAGTTAAAATGGTCACAATAAATTAAAATGAAACATAGTTAATTTTGAGGAAATTAAACATTATTGAGTATAAGTTAAGTTAAAGACTAAAATAATATAATTATCTACTTCGTCATTTCATATTGACTGAAAAAGAGACGCGACCAGCCATCTTGATCAAAAAAGTAGACATAGACAACATCAAAACAAAAAACTCCAATGTGAAAATATGATAATTTAGGACCACAGATTGGTAACTGCTAACAAATAAAATAGCCAGAAGTATAAAAGACTCAGAGAAAGAAAGGCAACCTTTCTCTCACTCGACATTTCTTAAATGGATGTTTTTATCTAACTCTAACAAAGAGGAATAAATTTCACTAAGATGATTTAAATCAGTTTTTTTATTTAAGCAATTTTCTGATTGTGAAATGTAAGCCATCTCCATAAACAGTCTCTTAGCAGAATTTCTCTCTCTTGTCAATATTTTGGTGTCATTGAAATTCATAATATGTCCTGTAATATTAACATGTTCACACTATATATATATATACATATATACATATATATATATATATATATATATATATATATATATATATATATATGTATATATATATATATATATATATATATATATATATATATATATATATATATATGTAAATATATATATGGGGCATCTTATCTTATTCACTGCAGCTCGGAATGAGTCGGTTGATATTAGGCTGGTCCATTTTCTAAGATTGGCCAGCCAAGATATACGCCTGCGTCTAGGGCCTCGCTTGCCCTCAATATCGACGTGTAGGATTAATTGTAGAAGTCGGTACTTATCATTACGTATAATGTAGACAAAGTAGGTCCTGTTTCCTGTTCTTCACGGTAGTAATACGAAGATGTTAGAAATTACTTTTTTAAGGAGTTTTTATTTCATAACTATGATCCCATGTATCACTGATATTGCAGCCCAGGTAGCATATTTTCTCTTTTCTTTCCAATGGTGTATCGTTCACCGTAAATTGATCGTTTATGTTGATGTTCTTATGGTCCAGTCGCCAGCGGTAAAAAACTGTAAAACCGTGGAATTTTGAGAATCAACACCGATTTTAATAAAAATTTGGATTTGAGCTCTCCTCACCCTCTTCTTCAACATCTTCACTCTACCGAAATGTGCTTTTTTTTAGGGGTGAAAACTACCCCTCAACGAAAAAAACTGAAAAATCGTAGATTTTAGCATGTAGTTAGTTGAAAGAATGTTTGAATGAGTAATTTGTAGATCTATTGATATACTCAAACAAGTTTACGATTAATCAGACAGATGCAACCCCTTCAAATCATCCCCTGATGGTAGTAATTTCTGAAAAGAGTTTTAACGGTATATATAACTTGAAATAATTGAAAATTGAGTCATATTGAATTGTTATACTCTATTCAGGAATCTCCTACCTGGAAACTGGGTTGGACATATGAGGATACTGAATCAACTGGATTCAAAACTCTTGGCAAAACCATCGGATGTTATGCCAACTATCTTCGATTTCGAAACGCCCTTTGAAACGGTCATAGCTGACCGTCCTAGTGCAATAAGTCTCGTTAATCGTTTGGACAAAAAGTCTTCCATATAGTTTACCGATGGATCAGAAACAGAGAGAGGCACTGGCATTGGGTATATGGACCTAAACTGAGGATCTCTAAATCCCTGGGAAGTGAACCCTCTATTCTACAGACCGAAATAATGGCTGTTTACGTATGCGCTCAGGAGTGCCTCAAAATGAACCTCAAAGGGGCGCATATCTACATCACCACGGACAGCCAGGCCACGATGAGGTCCCTGGAATCACAAAGCCAGGGATCTCTAATGACATGGGAGTGCCGTAATACCATAAAGCAACTGGCTAGAGGCAATAAAGTGACTCTACTGTGGGCGCCAGGGCATTGTGGTGTTGAAGGAAATGAAAAAGCCGATGAACTTGCAAAACGTGCATCAAGGTTAACACCTGCTGGACGTGAGCCTTTCTGTGGTCTTGGAAAAGACCAATATAAGGCAGCGGTTCAACAATGGGAGTTGGATAATAGAGTAACCCTCTGGAGAAACACTCCTGGACTCACGCAGTCAGAGAAGTTCGTGAAGATTTCACAGACCTATGCCAGAAAGCTCCTGAAGCTGTCACGAGCTGAGCTTCGGGTGATGGTTGGACTGCTGACAGGGCACTGTCGGTACAAATACCATTTGTACCGTATGGGAAAGTCAGCAGATGATATTTTTAGGCTCTGTGGATCAGAAGTAGAAACAGCTGAACACATGGTATGCAAGTGTCCAGAGTTGGCGGGACTAAGAACCACTCATATGGGGAAACCTGTCCTGGATACCCATGAGGTAACGGCCAAGGCCCCCAAGGATGTTGTCGGGTTTATCAACACCATTGACGACCTCCTTGGGTTTCAATTAATGGGTAGGGTAGAGAACAAAAGATCTACATGGTCGCAGTTCCCGGAAGGCTAACCGAGCCACAACGACTCCGGTTCAAAATAATAATAATATACTCTATTCAAAAGAAATTATCATTTGCCGAGACGCTTCAACCTTCATAAGTCTTCTCCTGAGAATATGAATTATTGAAAAATAATCTCAACGATTTTTTCACATTAAGAAATGATTCGAAAGTGCATTAATAGTGAATAGAGAATATTTCATCAGTGATAAAACTCTTGTCGTTTTTCAAACACAACCCTCATAAAAGCCACCCCTTGTGACCAAAATTGTAAATATTGTGGTTTTTTTGCAGTAATAATGTGAGAAAATGATAAAAATTTATTTGCACACAATATAGTTTTTCGTTTCCTCGTCGCTCTCGGTATCCACATCTTCCTCTTGGTCTGAAACAGGTGTCCTCACTGCAGGATCTGCATATTGCATTGCAAAAGAGGCCTACTCGTTGGTAACCGCACGCTGAACCGCATCCCCTTTTCCAATTACAAAATATCATTTGCAAAAGCTCCCCAGGTGCCGGTTCATTTTGGTTTTTGATTGGATGCAAAATTTCGTAAATTTTAATCCAACCCCAATACAAATGAGTAGTAGTAATATTTTTGTTACCCAGCCATATTATGTGCTCATTGAAAGCACCAATTCTTGGGACAAGAGATGAAAATCTAACAGCATTTTTTTTTAGCGGTTAAATTAATAAATTAGTTATATCTGATTTGTTCGAGGTATTCAGACTGAAAATATCTTCAAGCGTTGAAGAACTATTATAAAAAATCTTCGCCTTTCCTCTTACTTCGGAACGTTTTTCTAAACTGTCGATTTTTTTTTACCTTTATTGAAGAACGCAGAAGTTGAGTCACATCCAGTGAAGCTATGATAAAATAGTGTCAAATCTGCACTGTTTGGATATTCAATTTCTAAACTTTTAGTAGAATATGCCAGTGAAGCGGAAATTTGCTCTGAAATTAAAAATTTGAAAAGTTGGTTTTTCAACGATTACTCCCTCATTTTTTGAGATTTGAGATAAGATTTTAAAAAAGAACATTCTGTGAGGAATTTAAAGGTCTTTGACACCACGTTTTTAAACCTTTCATTTGAGAAAAGGGTTGACCTCCAAGTGCTTGGATGAGCCAAAATTAGTACGCGAATGCAATCTTTGAGCCAACATATCTCGTTCAATTTTCATGATACAAAGATCAAAAAAATATCAACATTTTAAGTAAGGAGAACCCTTCAATTAACAGCTGGAGCGGTTTTTCATATCATGAATAGATTTTGGTTTATTTGAGAAAATTTAATTTTTTTTTCAAAATTACGAAAATGCGATTTTCAATTCAATCAACAATTTTTTATGAATTGAGCATTCCAAACTTGTCAAATCACATGGAGCATATTGATAAAACTTGAGTTAAAATAATTGAAAGTGGGTTACGATTAATTTTATTTAGGGTGGTCATGACGAGGGAGTAAGTGTTAAATTTCAAAAAAAATTAAAAAAAGTTACTTTATTTTTGTTATGAATCAGTCAATTTTTATGAAAAGAATTTTGTATAAAAACTAATTTTGAAGGTTTTTTCTAAATTTTCGAAAAAGGACTCTTGAGTTTTACCCAAAAATTTCACTATTTTCAAATTATTTAAGGTTTAAAGTTTTCAATTTTGGGTTTCCCGAAAAATAACCATTCTTCAACGAGTAATAACTCAGACGTTGTTCGGTTCACAAAGGTCATTCGAAAACGAATATTTTTCTTCTATTATTAACTTCATTTTTGTTTCAGATGATTTTTCCGATAAAATGAAAATTTTTTGAGTTATTCGTAAAAAACTGTTTAACAACATGCGTTTTTTCAATGAGAATTGCACAGTTTCAATTCTGATTCATCCAAGGCTTCTCCAAAGAGATTTTCAGAATATATATTAAACAATGCCGGTGATAGTATGCATCCCTGTCGAACTCCGCTTCCTACTGCAAATACGTTAGATACCTCGTTCTCGAGGCGTACTGTTGCTTCTTGTGGGGATATAGGTTTGAGAGTAGTCTTATACCCTTACCATCAATTCCCGATGCTTTTAGAATGTCAATTAGTTTCCCTTGCGTCACTTTGTCAAATGCCTTTTCGAAGTCAATGAAGCATGTAAATACGTCGCATTTGATATACCTCGCTCTTTGTATTAGTACTTGCAAGCTGAAGAGTGGTTCTCTTGTTCCAAGGCCCGCTCTGAATCCAAATTGCACTTCACTGAGGTGTTCTTTTAATTTGGTGTTAATGCGAGAGTGAAAGATATTTAGGAGTATTTTAAGTGCATGGCTCATTAAACTAATTAGTCTGTGGTCCTCGTACTTCCTGGCGTTGGTTTTTTTAGGAATTGGGACAATTATATCGATAGCAGCCAGTCCTTTGGTAAGTGTCCAGTCTCATATATGTTATTAAATTGCTTGGTAAGAGTTGTGATTTGGGATGCTTTTAATAGTTTCAAAATTTCCCTATGCTTATCGTCGGTTCCTGGCGATTTCCCATCTTTAAATCGTTTAATGGTCTTTCCAACTTCTTCATTTGTTATTCCTGGGACGTAGGGGTTATTTATTTCGGGTGATGTTCTTATTGTACCTTCGAATAGCTCTTACATATATTACTGTCATCTTTCTAGTCTGTTCTCAATCCTGGTGAAAATCTAGCCGTCGTTGTTCAGAATTATGCCGGTATTGCGTAGTTCAATAGTGTCCTGCATCTCTTTAATCTTTTTGTGCATGTTTTCATGTTTTTGTTGAAGAGTTACAATTTCCATACACCTTTCAGTTAGCTACATCTCTTTTGCTTCCTTCATTTTCCGTAGTATATTCTGTGGAGTTTATTGTATTCAATGACATTTCCATCTTTGAGTTTTCGTCGTTCCTTTATCATCTTCAATATCTCGCCTGTCATCCATTCTTGTTTCTTTTCTTGATTTCAGATTTTCACATTTTAGATTGTTAATAGATGTTTTCATTTCATTCCATCGTTCTTCTAAGTCGTTGGTGTAGTTTTCAGCTATTTTGACGAAGTTTTCATCAAGCTCTTCTTTGACTTTTTCCTGAATGTTATTTTCTTTCAATAGTCCTATGCCATTTTTGGAAATAATTCACTTACGAATTATTTTGAATCATTTGTTGACATTTGCAACTAATAGATTGTGGTATGAGAAGACATCTGCGCCTGAATATGTTTTGCTGAGTTGCTAGAGTTTTAAAACCCTTTATTTACGTTGATAACATTGACTTGGTTTGTCATAATTCTCTCCGGATTATCCCTGGGAACTTTTCATGTATAAAGCCCTCTGGGATGTAGCTTCAAGAAAGTATTCATGACTGCCATGTACATCTCTTGGAAGAACTGAATCAGCCTTTCTCTTCTTTCATTTTCCGTGCCTAGGCCGTATTTTCACACAGCGCTATCAACCGTACCTTGTCCAATTTTGGCATTAAAATCGTCCATGATAATATTTAGTTCGTTTCTTTTGTGAGCTTTAATGTGCCTTCTCTCTGAGGTGGGTATATTTCTTATCACTGGTTTAAGTATTTCCCTTTTCACTTTTATAGCCACGCCATTTCTGTTTCGTGTTGTGTCAACTCCCGAGTAATACATATGGTGCTCGCCCATAACTGTCTTTCCGGAATTTGGTCATCGATCTTCACTGCATTCTAAAATATCGATGTTCAGGCGTTTCGTTTCTTGAATAGTATTTGCTGCTTTGCCTGGCTGGTACATGCTTCGGATATTCCATATACCGATCTATAAATATTTAAATTCTGAATGATAATTTGATAATATTTGCGTGGTTGCAATATGATTGACTATGAGAGTGAGTGGCAGATTGACGATGAGATGATATGGTTAATTTAACGTTAATTTGGGTCAAAATTAGGATTTGAAAATTTTTTTCCAAATTTAAAATACATTCAAAATTGCAAAACTATATTAAAAACCTATTTGAATAATGAAAAATGATTATTACTGTATGGACAGAAATAAGAAGTTAGAAAGATTTGAAATGCCGGATATACCTAGATATGCAAATGGTAAATGGGTAAAAATTGGAATTTGCGCTACTCACCGTAGAACGACCGTAGCTTTGGTTCTCAGGCAGCTATCAACATATCTGATAGTCAAGTGAAAGATTTTGCTTACATAACTCCGAATTTAATATAGATTTCCATTCAAAATTTTGCATAAAATTAAACGACAATGCCATAATTTACAGCTATTTGTAACGTGACAGCTTCGATAGTTTTAAAATTAAGCATACGTAAAGAATTATCATAACATTTATTTTGACACCGGGAGTGAAACTTTTGGGAACGGACCCGTTGGACCCGATGAACCCGTTGGACCCGTAACCCATCTTGAAACGCCCTCTGTTGGTCAGGTTCTGAATTACGAGATACTGTGATCTGTCAAAACGCCCTCTGTTAGTCAGGTTCCGAATTACAATAATACCGTGTTCCGCCATCTTGAAACGCCCCCTATCGGTCAGGTTTTTAATTACGATAATGCCGTGATTCGCCATCTTGGAAGATGACCGACATACAGAGTAAAGGAGGAAGTTTTCAGTTTATAGAGGTTGCGATTGGAAGTTATGACGTCACACCTGCACCAATGATTCGACTCATTTACATACGAAGCTAATCTCAACCTGTCGCGGACAAGTGTCGACCTGCACCAGAGCGCGGACAGCGAGCTACGTTGATCGAGTCTCCGTCGACCTGAAGGTCATTGACCCCACGCGCGAGCGACCTTGATCGAGTCTCGATATGTCGTCCTGGAGGTCATTTACCATACGCGGAGAGAGTGACCCTGGTCGAGTCTCGGCATGTCGTCCTGGAGGTTATTGACATATCTGAAGTAATCACGATTAAAATTGCATCATCTTTAACTGTGAACGTTATATGAAGTAGTTACTTCGAAAAGAATGGAAGGGAGAGGGAGTTGAGATAGTTTATAAATTCTGTATGACTCAGAATTCATTTCATTTCAATTCCGTTTTTTTTGGTTAGTGAAGTGTACTCTGTCCTGATTCATCTACAAGCTAAGTTTTCATAAAATATATTATAAGATTATAGTTAAAATATTTTTACTCTAAAATCTATTGTTTCTGAGATATTTAGATTTTTATACTTCAATGTATACTTTTTATTATAAAGGTTAAACGTAATAATGATGTTCGATGATCTAATATAGTGTCACTTATCTTAACCATCTTTTCTACTGATAATTGAATTTCACGATTCCGAGTTACTCGTACTGAACAAATAGGTGAGTTGGTTTTCCTTAATATATAAGTAAACAATATTGATCCATTAATTATTTGTGGCTCCATTCTGGTATAAAAGGGATGACCGACTATTTCCTTCACGAAGGCATGACAGACGTATCCCTATAGGGAGAGAGTGCCTTGGTCTTGATGTCTGTAAGACATATGTACAAAGTAGGCAGTAATCGTTAATGAGTAGGTATAAACAATGTCGACGTTTCTACTAAGATGTTCTGGGGAAATAGTTGCCTAGGTCTTGTCCTAGCTATAGAAGACGCGTCCTACTGGCCAAATTTCGGTAATAATAGAATTGAATAAAAATTATTTGATTACGGAAAGTTAATATAAAGTTTGAGATTCATGAATATTGTATCTAGTTCCTAACCTCTAATTGGTGCTCTGATGTCATAGTCCCGATGCGACACCACATACCCTGTTCAGGGGTCTACTTGAGGCTTAGGAACTAAATATAATATTTATTACACCTCGAATTTAATTTTTATACGGTGATCATTGCATATTTTCTAGTAACGGTCACTTCGATTCATATATTAATACTGAAAATATAACTTTCTCATCTATATTCTATAAATCATTTAAAATCTGATCAGTCATTCCTAATTTTTCGTTCTCTATCTAAAAGATATACTCTGATTTTAAATATTTTTTATTACACCGTGGATATCTTGTACTAATGTTTAGTATTCCGTCGACTTGATTTGTATTAAATCATTGAATTCTAGAGTTCTGATTACATTCCACTCCGAGACGTCGAAGAGACAACTACCCAAGTTATCCAGAGAGCTGTAATAGGAAGAAGAAATAGTCACTGCTCGCAAACTATTTTGTATCCGGAAGACTTTTTCAAGTCTTACAGTTTTCATCGACGACAGAACGAGGCGAATCCCGAAATCCAACAATCGAATTTTTGAATTCGATCTTACGAATAATCTTTCACTTTTTACGATCGACGAAGAGGATTTTTTCAAATCCTCTTAATTTTATCGCCCTCAAGTGTTGTGTTGTGAAAAAGTCCAGTGAAAGTGCCGAGTGAAAAAAGTCCTGTGAACTGTGTTGTTAAGTGTATATCGGGTGAGTCTATTCCATTTTATTCATTTATTCCCTTATTTTATTGATTGCTCACACATATATATCAATGTATGCCTAACACCGCCGCCAAGGCGGGTGGCCGTGAAAAGCCACCTGCCTCCGTCCCTACCCCCGTCCCACGTAGAAGGTCCTCCACGCCGAAGAGCGATACTTCGGAAAAAAGAACCACTAGGAGTCAAAAAATTGCCGCTCCGTCATCCCCAGTTCCATCACTACTTTCTCTCAAAGTAGTAAAACCCCCTACATCCCCTACCAACCCCCTCCAAAATTCATCATTTTCTTCGATTTCGTCGGACGATTTGTCGAACCGTCCCCCAACCCAAACTTTTCCGCTATGTTGTTCGAAATATTCCGAACAACATTAAATCACAAAAATAGTTTTACAAACTCATTAAAACCACCAAATTGACTTTGAGTAATCTCAAAGTCAATTTCAACCAGACCGCGCTAATTGAGTGCACTTCCCCAGCCCCCCCTGATTTTCAAAAAACTCTTCAGAATTTAGTTGGCACTCCGTCAATTACTTTCTCGTCCCTGTACCGCAAAAATCCCACCGAACTTCGATCACCTAGAGTTTCATACTCTTGTGTGATCAAATATGTCGACGTAAGTTATACAGTCGAGGAGATCTCAGAGGCCCTAAAATCACAAAATATCAATTTCAATAAATGCTGGAGAATAACTTCCAGAGCCACTAACAAACCAACGACTCTCATAAGAGTCATCACTTTTTCAAAAACCGCGATCGACGAGCTATTACTAAATGGTTTGTCGATCTACGGTCGTACTTACGAAGCGGAACCGTCAAAAGTTCCGCTTCCAATAGCTAAATTTTGTTTACTATGCTCTAAGAACGGTCACGATCGCCTCGACTGTGTCGCTAAACCAGCATGTGCCTCTTGCGGTGGCAATCACAAGAACAATGTATGCCCCAAACAAAAAAATCCAACTTGCCCTAATTGTAGGGGTGATCATCCTGCGTGGGACATGAAGTGCCCTAAACGCAGGGAACCTCCTACTGAATCCCACAAAATCGCCCCCATTCAAGTCCTCAATGAAAGTATTTCCGAAGATCCATACAGTGCGAACATTTCGCCCGAATCCATTCTATGATTCGGTTCATAACCCAAAGCCTCTCTAACGTATTCCCCGAAAAACGGGAAATTATTACCAAAGTAATGACTGAATGCTCCAGCGCATTCCTAAATCGTACTGCGATAATTAATTATTGCGGCAGCAAAGTATCCATTACCATGGCCCCCATCGTTATCGATTTGGACGAATCGATGGAATCTGCAATTTCTTCGATCCCCGAATAAATGGATTCCTCAATAGGTACTGTTAACGCTTGCGGTCTACGCCGCAAGCGTCATCTCCTTAAAGCACTCCTCCTAAACCATAATATATTCAACCTTTTTATAACTGAAACCAAGTTGAAACACCCTCTCTTTTTTTTACAAATTACAATACATTTCAACGCAATAGTCTACTCGGAGCCATACGTGGCACCGCGTTACTTATTAAAAATTGTTTTGCATCAACTAAATTTACAATTCCGAACGAGTTTTCACATTTAGAGTGCGTAGCCGCTAGGCTCCACTTGAATAACTTAACAGTAACTATATTCAGTTACTACCACATCCCTGGCGATATCCTTCCGGCGGATTTTCTGCAATATATATCGACAATCCCGAACTCTATACTTCTTGGCGACCTCAACGCCCGTAATATTCAATTTGGCGATACAACATCGAACAGAAATGGTCGTATTCTATCCGAATGCCTCATAGAATTTCATCTATGGAGGTGTTATAACACAAATCCTACTTTTATTAACTATAACGGTATTTCCATAACAGACCATATTCTGATTACGCCTGATCTTATTCGTTATTTTGAGGACCCATGTTTTATCGGACAAACGATAACATCCGACCACCTTACACTTCTGGTCAATTCTACTTTGTCTACTCCCCCAATTCAACAACCTTCTTTTATTACATTCAGGGATTTTAAAAATATGGACTGCGAACAGTTCCGTAATCTTATAACAGAAAATCTCCCCGTTCAGCCAGAAATTCTGAATACTCATGAATTAGATAATACTATTGTTAATTTCACTCAATTAATTACACAGTCATTTAACACCTCTGCTCCAGACAAAACAATAAACATTCACCGCCCTCCCCTGCCTCCGTTCATAGTGGAAATTATTAAACAAAAACGACGTCTCTATCGTTTATTTCTTAGAACAAGAGACGCCGCTATTAAAACTGAATATAACCGACTTTCGGCAACAATACGCCAGGAAACTAACCGTTTCAAAGAAGAAAAGTGGTCCGACGCTACGTCGAAACTTGACTTCAGAAGCGGCAAAGAATTCTGGCGTAAATTCAAAATTCTTTCAGGATCCAGAAAAACTCAAATACTTGCCTTAAAAACTCCAGATAATCAATTTATAATAGAACCTTTAGAAAAAGCAAATTTGTTTAAACAACATCTAGAAAATATTCTCCAAATTCCTCAAAATCCACTTTTTGATAATCAACTTTTTTTAAATTTAGAACATAATTTAGAAAATATCAGAAACATTAATTTTGAAATCCAATTGAACGGAGGTGATCCACTCACTTCCCCAATAGATCCTGATGTCGTGGCGGAAGCCATTCATTCGGGCAAGAACACGGCTCCAGGAAGCGACGGCATATCACGTGTTGTTCTCCGACAACTCCCTCCCGAGGCTATGGAATATATGTCCAAAATCTTCAACCGATGCCTGGAACTGTGTTATTTCCCGCATGCGTGGAATAGGCCACGACAGTTCTTATTCCAAAACCGTTCAAAGATCATACATCCCCAGACAATTACAGGCCGATATCTCTTCTGAATGTCGTTGGTACTGTTAACGCTTGCGGTCTACGCCGCAAGCGTCATCTCCTTAAAGCACTCCTCCTAAACCATAATATATTCAACCTTTTTATAACTGAAACCAAGTTGAAACACCCTCTCTTTTTTTACAAATTACAATACATTTCAACGCAATAGTCTACTCGGAGCCATACGTGGCACCGCGTTACTTATTAAAAATTGTTTTGCATCAACTAAATTTACAATTCCGAACGAGTTTTCACATTTAGAGTGCGTAGCCGCTAGGCTCCACTTGAATAACTTAACAGTAACTATATTCAGTTACTACCACATCCCTGGCGATATCCTTCCGGCGGATTTTCTGCAATATATATCGACAATCCCGAACTCTATACTTCTTGGCGACCTCAACGCCCGTAATATTCAATTTGGCGATACAACATCGAACAGAAATGGTCGTATTCTATCCGAATGCCTCATAGAATTTCATCTATGGAGGTGTTATAACACAAATCCTACTTTTATTAACTATAACGGTATTTCCATAACAGACCATATTCTGATTACGCCTGATCTTATTCGTTATTTTGAGGATCCATGTTTTATCGGACAAACGATAACATCCGACCACCTTACACTTCTGGTCAATTCTACTTTGTCTACTCCCCCAATTCAACAACCTTCTTTTATTACATTCAGGGATTTTAAAAATATGGACTGCGAACAGTTCCGTAATCTTATAACAGAAAATCTCCCCGTTCAGCCAGAAATTCTGAATACTCATGAATTAGATAATACTATTGTTAATTTCACTCAATTAATTACACAGTCATTTAACACCTCTGCTCCAGACAAAACAATAAACATTCACCGCCCTCCCCTGCCTCCGTTCATAGTGGAAATTATTAAACAAAAACGACGTCTCTATCGTTTATTTCTTAGAACAAGAGACGCCGCTATTAAAACTGAATATAACCGACTTTCGGCAACAATACGCCAGGAAACTAACCGTTTCAAAGAAGAAAAGTGGTCCGACGCTACGTCGAAACTTGACTTCAGAAGCGGCAAAGAATTCTGGCGTAAATTCAAAATTCTTTCAGGATCCAGAAAAACTCAAATACTTGCCTTAAAAACTCCAGATAATCAATTTATAATAGAACCTTTAGAAAAAGCAAATTTGTTTAAACAACATCTAGAAAATATTCTCCAAATTCCTCAAAATCCACTTTTTGATAATCAACTTTTTTTAAATTTAGAACATAATTTAGAAAATATCAGAAACATTAATTTTGAAATCCAATTGAACAGAGGTGATCCACTCACTTCCCCAATAGATCCTGATGTCGTGGCGGAAGCCATTCATTCGGGCAAGAACACGGCTCCAGGAAGCGACGGCATATCACGTGTTGTTCTCCGACAACTCCCTCCCGAGGCTATGGAATATATGTCCAAAATCTTCAACCGATGCCTCGAACTGTGTTATTTCCCGCATGCGTGGAATAGGCCACGACAGTTCTTATTCCAAAACCGTTCAAAGATCATACATCCCCAGACAATTACAGGCCGATATCTCTTCTGAATGTCGTTGGTAAAGTGTTCGAAAGAATTGTCTGCCAGCGACTCAGAAGTTTTGTCGATGCACGTAATATCATCCCAAACAGTCAACATGGTTTCATGCCCTTCCGTAGCACTTCCGATCCCCTTTTGAAGTTACATACCGACGTAACTAAAGCTTTGAATACTGGTGACTGCGTCCTCGCTACTTTTCTCGATATCAAGAGAGCGTTCGATCAGGTCTGGCATGCCGGTCTGATTCGGAAGCTACAGGATATCCATCTCCCCCTCCATCTGATTAAACTTTTAGTTTCTTATCTTTCCGACCGCAGCATCAGAATAAAAGTACAAAAATCCTTTTCCGAACCATTTATTCCACGAGCGGGAATTCCTCAAGGATCGATTCTCGCTCCCCTCCTTTATCTCATTTTCACATACGATATTCCCCATCCTTTAAATATAGATACACAGATTTCGCTTTTTGCAGATGACACGGCGATATGGACCACGGCGAGGACGTCGACACTATGCAACCGCATAGCGCAGGGCCACCTATACCGGATCAGTACGTGGGCGAGCAAATGGAGAATAACACCTAACCCAAGTAAAACACAAACAATACTTTTCCATCACCCAAATTACACTCGAACACGTAAATTCAATAAAAACGACGTCCGACTAAGGTTAAGGGGTGAAAATCTCGAACTGCAGGAGGACATTATTTACTTGGGAGTCACATTCAATCAACACAACAATTGGAAATCCGATCTTCAAAACACACTCAAAAAAGTCCGAAACAGATCTAACATTCTATATGCTCTAAGAGGCAGAATTCGAGGATGTAATCCTCAAACTCTGTTAAACACGTATAAAACGTTCATAAGACCAGTAGTAGCATATAGATCGTTACTCTACTCGACTCTACCTCACAGATACGTCCGACAGTTGGAGAGCTGCGAAAGAGCAATCTGCCGTAGTATTTTCCGTCTAGACAGACGTTATCCGTCACACCTAGTACACGATCACGTAAACATTCCCCCCATTTTCGAACACCTCCAAAATCTCCAAGCTCGATACGCCCAACGTACATTGCACGGTCCCAACATCGAAGCCCGATCGACGCTCATGACGCCGTGGCACCGTCGACGAAGAGTTCTCTGCAGAAGGCCGAAGAAAAGGTTTCCTTTCCCTCCTTCCAGAATCCTCCAAGTGCTTCAGGACCCTCCTGATGAAGTCCTCGGCCACCTAGAGGACATACCACTCCTAATCCGCTGACCCGAAAGAGTGCGCGTAGTGCCGAAAGTGCGCGAAACGTCGATAGTGCGAGTAGTGCCGAAAGTGCGTGTAGTGTCGACAGTACGCGAAAAGTCAATCCGCTCCGAAAAACCGAGTGCGGTTCGGTTAGTGCGCGAAACGTCAGCAAATGTATCTATTGTCAAACCATTTTTATAAATTATATATAATAAAGTTAAGAATATCAGTACATTGCGTGGGTAAAGGTTTTCTGTGGTTTCCCTTACCATCTAATGTCAGTTGAAATATATTGACCTTGGACCGAATGGCACGTAATTAGCAAAAAAGTCGGCCGCAGCTGCATTACCCGATAGGAAAATTAGGATTTTTATTAATATTGTAAATGTTAGAGAATTAATTAAGTAAAGCCAGGGTTGAAGAGGGTTGCAAAACCTTATAACTTCCCACAATAAAATATTTAGCTAGATAACAAAAATGTACCCCATCCCCCCAGAAATCTTGAATAAACGTATTTTGATTGATTGATTGATTGATTGAGTTCTGATTCAGTTTCTTCTGATCGTTCAAGAAGCTACAACCAACATGTTTGCTGCACTGTTGAATAAGATACGAGCACTGCTGTGTTTCCTAAAAATAAGCAATGAAAAACAAATGGTTAATGAAGGACTTAAAGAGTGTTCATTAACTCTTCGGAGAATTAACAAGAAATTAAAATCGGTGAAGATGATTGGAGAAAAGCAGAATCTAACAATGAAATTGGGACGAGTGAAGAGTATGCGTAGCCAGTTGAAAATTTAGAAAAAGCATGGAGATGGTCCAACGACTCGACGAGAAACAGCATGGGACGGAGTTCGCTGGGATGATTTAGCCACAGCTTTCGATTGCCGTATTAGAACAGGAGTTATTTTAAATCTCAAGCATAAGGATCCTCAAGAGTTTTTAGCTGATTGTCGTGCGATATTCAGACGACGACTACTCAATAACTTGAAAAAAACTGAAGCTATCAAGGTTAACGCAGTTTTCGGTGGGGAGTTTGAAATCGTGAGCGGTATTCGTGTTTTGAGTGAATTCAAATACTTCACAACATCTAACAAGCCTATATACAGAGATACTGATCTTAACTCTTGATTCGATGAGAACGTTAAAGAACCTTTACTGAAAAGGTTGGAAGAGTTTCAAGAGCGAGATTCTTGATGGACCTTGAAGCAAGTTGTTAATTCGGGTGTTAATATTAATAAATTCACCCCTCTTTTGGGCTCATCTTACATTAAACTACCAGTAGAAATAAAGAAAAAACATGCCTGCATCAATTTGAAGAATAATGATAACGCTTGTTTTGCGTGGGCTGTAGTGGCTGCGTTGTTTCCTATTACCTGCAGTTGTAGGATATTATCTAAAATGTTCCTATGATGATTCTCTAAGTTTTTATAAATCTCATCGTGAAGTGGTTTGCAAATGAAATGAAACAGCTAGCAGAAGATATGTCTACTGTCTTTTGGTGTTCATATAATATTGATATGACTCCTTAGGATGAAACTGAATTTAGAGAAGCTATAGAGTGCCATATATGTGATCAGGTTTTCACTTTAGATGATACGAAGGTGCGAGACCAAAACCATTTAATTCCTAAAAACAATTATAGAGGTGCTGCTCATGAATCATGTAATATAAACTATCAAGATAGCCGTGTGATTTCTGTGGTATTCCATAACCTCAGTGGGTATGATGCTAATTTCATTATTGAGGATGTTGCAACAAGGATAAAAGGAAAAGTTGATTTGCTGCCTATAACTAAAGAAAAATATATTTCATTCACTAAACACATTAATGATACACCAATTCAATTCCGTTTCATTGATTCACTTCGATTTATGAACTCCTCACTAGATAATCTAGCGTCATACTTAACTAAATATCCAAATCTGAGATCGCAATTTTCCGAATTAAAAGAGAATCGCTTCAAACTACTAACAAAGAAGGGGGTTATGCCATATGATTACCTTGATGCATTTTAGAGATTTGGTGAAACAAGTTTACCATCTATCGAGGATTTCTATAATAATCTAGATAATAAACCCTGTCCTCAAAGATTATATCGTAGGGCACAACAAGTTTGGAATGAATTCAGTTGTAATAACTTGGGTGAATACGTTGACCTATACATAAAGACAGATATTCTTCTTCAGACAGATGTATTTGAACAATTTCGATCGAGCTGTCTTGAAACCTATAAGCTTGATCCTGCTCATTATTTCACATCACCTGGATTCACTTGGGGTGCGATTTTAATATATACGAAGCAAGAATTGGAGCTACTCACAGATCCAGATATGTTTCTCTTCGTTGAACGAGGCGTACGTGGAGGTCTCAGTCAAGTGCAGAGGAGATCGTAGTCTACTCAAACGTTTATTGTAACAATTATGATCCGAGGAAACGTTCAAACTATTTGATGTACTATGATATAAATAATGAGTATGGCTGGGCCATGAGTCAATATCTCCCATACGGAGGATTTGAATGGGTTAATACAAATATTGATGTCACCTACATTCCGGATGACGCAGATATAGGATATGTGCTAGAGGTGGATCTCGAGTATCCTCAAGAATTACACGATCTCCATAAAGATATTCCATTTTGCAGTGAACATATTAATCCAAAGACCGGTAAACCTCGTAAGACAGGAAAGGAACCCTCAAAATTGATGGCCGCAGTACATCATACAGAAAATATATTATTTACTATCAAGCATTGAAGCAGGCGATTAAACATCGTTTGGTACTTAAAAAAAAAACATAAAGCCTCAAAGTTCAAGCAAGCACCCTGGCTCAAAAGTTATATCGATTTGAACACTGAACTTCGAAAGAATGCAAAGAACAAGTTTGAGAAAAATTTATTCAAACTTATGAATAATGCTGTTTTCGGTAAAACTATGGAGAATATACGTAAACGTGTCAACGTGTGCCTTCTAACTAAATGGTCTGGACGGTATGGTGCCGAGGCATATATTGCTAAACCTGAATTCAAGAACTGTACAATATTCAACGAAAATCTTTATGCTG
The DNA here is from genome assembly GCA_030704885.1 of Cynegetis impunctata. Lineage (NCBI taxonomy): Eukaryota > Metazoa > Arthropoda > Insecta > Coleoptera > Coccinellidae > Cynegetis > Cynegetis impunctata. The sequence continues at coordinate 589,818 of JARQZK010002194.1, read as the reverse complement.
TTGAATTGAAAAAAATGGAAGTCTTATTTAATAAACCTATATATGTTGGACAGGCAATACTCGATTTGGCCAAAATAACCATTTATTCTTTTCATTATGATTATATGAAAACCGAGTTTGGGGGCGACTGTAGCGCCATCTAAACAGACACTGATAGTTTAATCTATGAGCTTCATAAAGATCCATATGTAGCCCAGTCAATAAAGATTTTGATGGGAAAAAAATTAGCGTAAAGCTGAATTTTTTCCCATTGACAAACCACTACCAGAGGATCATTTTCACAAAAGTCCCTGAAAATCCCTTCGGAGCTTCACCACCTACCCCCTCTCATAGAATGAAAATGTTAATAACTGCGGAAAGCCCTAAATCTACGATACTAATGATCGGATCAAGTTGAATGTTTTTTTGTTGTGTTTTCTATAACATGAGCTACAATAATGGCCCTCTACATTTTTACGTTAAACCTAATAGTTTTTTCATAAATTAATGTAAATGCGCGACAAAAATAATTTTTTAACTCTAACACTTTATATTTTTGCGTATAGGCTTTTTGGATATCACATTACAGGAAAAAACCTTGAACTAAAATTATAGATTATTTAATTGTGAATTTATTGGTGTGAAGGTTTGCTTAGTCCCGTGCGAGCTGGCACAGTAGAGAGGAGGATGCGGCAAAAATTTGATTTAAGTCTGCTGGGACTGTCGCATACAAACAAAATTCGGTTGAAGAGCTGTTGGTAATTAAAAACCACTTCTTTTGACCTGAATTCAACTGTTTTTTGTTGGGCTCGTGTTTTCACCATGTCTTTCCTGTGGAGTTTTAGCTCTGCAAAGTTCTTCCCTTCGATTTTATTAATTGCTTTGAGACTGTCTCATAAGCTTGGTCACAATTTATCGACTCGTCACATACAAATCCCGAAGATAGTAAGACAAGTTCACCGGATAGTTTGTTAAAATTAAAATTTTAAAAAATTATTGTAAATTTCTCTAGGTCACGGAGATCAATTTGTTTTCTTGTGTTTCGTAGTTCAGCATGTTCCTCATTGAATTGAATTGAAGTTCCAAGGTAATCTTCAACGGCTTCATGTACTTTGAGGAAGTATGGTGTTCCGAGGACCCACTTTGAAAGAGTGCTGCCTGTGATGCCTCTCCCGTGTGTGAGACCACCAACAGATTTCATTGCTCGTATGAGATCTTGCTCTTCATACATTTCTGTCCACGTTCCAGACCAATAAGAGCCTTTTTGCAGATTTGTTTTTGATTTTATTACGATTAGAGGTTTTTTCCTTTTCACAACTTGCTGTAAAAAGTCTTAGACTCTAAGGTATTCGCCTCCATGTCTTATGTCATATATGCTTGGGTATTTATTTCAATTGTATTGCATTTTCTGTATATCCTCTTTAATAATATATGCACCTGCCATTACTATTCTCATAAAATCTTTAGAAAGATCTGTGTCTTTATCAACAAACAACTGGCCAATCCATTTAGAAGGAGGTTTCCATTGAACATACAGCGTTCACTCTTCCAGAAATATCAGATATAAATAACCGTCCCTGGACGTGTTCAATCAGAAGATTTCTCAAGTATTTAATATTGTAAGCCTCCTGGACATTTGAAAAGCCTTCCATTATATACTGAAGTTCTTCTATAGTGTATTGACAATCATCACTGTTTTCTATATAGCTACTCGCAAAGCTCATCAAAAGCTTGACCTAGCTCGGACTTCGGCCTTCCTACCGTAGGTTTATGTGGTGTAGTTTTTATAAATTCTTTATAAAAATTTTTGTGCTAACGGGTTTCAGGTGCGACAAGGTCTGTAACATTAAGAAGCTTACATTTGATTCTTTTCCTTCAATTATCATCTCGTTCATCACATTTTTGAGTATTTTTTCTCTTAATTGTGAAGTAGACACAAGATGGACATGTTTTCGGCGATAATAAGTATATTTAGAGTAAACCATAGCTTTGAATGGAATTGGCATTTACTTGGTGAAGTAAACCATAGCTTGTTTTCCACAAAAAAACAATCATTTTTGAAATTTTTTGAACTTCCCAAAACAAAAGAAGTGGAAGCCTCCGGTTCTTTTTTCATAACAGCAGCAAGAATACTGGTTAGACGAGTGTAGTTTTGCCTGCACGATTTATGGACAGTAATTTTCGTTTTTCCAGTATTGTTTTCATAAATTCCATCATTCAATAGTGAACTCGCTTCTTTAATAGATTTTAGTCCTTTTTCGACAACAACTGTATCATCTTTAATCACGTTTCCACAAAAAATACTTACCAAACTAGAATTATTGTCCATTTTTAACAAAAAAAACTTTCAATTCTTAAAACAGTCGTTAAAACTAACACTTTCGACGAAATAAAGGAAATCACTCTTTCCTTCAACAGACTTAAGTCTACTGTCAAGGTCAGTTGGGTAACTAGGAAGGAAAGTGTTGCTATAAATACAATGTTTCATGCTCGCCATTTTGACAATTTCCCGCCGCCTTTCTAGTCGGCCGATCGAAATCGCAGCAGGAGTGTGTTGCTGCCTCCCCCTCTACTGCACCACCACACACGTGAAGAAATACACCTTGACATAGTTAAATTCAAAATTCAATATTCTACAAATTTTATTTACGTTTTTCCCTGTAATGTGACATCAAAAAAACCTATACGCAAAAATATAAAGTGTTATAGTTGAAAAATTGTTTTTGTCGCGCATTTACATTTATTTATAAGAGTTCTATAAGGTTTAACGTAAAAATAAAAAGGGACTATTATTGTAGCTCATGTTATAACAAACACAACAGCAAAAAATTCAACTTGATCCGATTATTAGTATCGTAGATTTAAGGCTTTCCGCAGTTATTGTCATTTGCATTCTTGAAGAGGGGGTAGAGGGTGAAGCTCCAGGGGGATTTAAGAGGACTTTTGTAAAAATGATTGATCCTCTAATAGAGGTTTATTGATGGGGAAAAATTCAGCTTTACGCCAATTTTTTTTCCAGGTTTCATGTTTTCGGGCCTTCGTTGACAGGGCTATATGAGGTTATGAAACGTGATTGTCATGCATGCCCGCCCGTTTTGACACGTCAGATTATCTATCTGATAATATTTATGGAATTCCTCAAGTGAATATGAAAGTATTTGGTGTGATGAAAGATGAAAACAATGGAACTCCTATGACAAATTAAGTGACGTTCAAAATTATATACTACGAAAGTATTAAAGACTCATGAAGATAAAGAAAAAGAAAAGAAGCAGTGGGTTAATGAAGGATACGATGAGGATGAGATGGATGATATTATTAAAAATGTATGCGTTATGAAGAAAGCAAAAGGAGTCAAATCGTCAGTTGTGAGAACGAAGATTACTTTTGAGGATTATGAAAAATGTCTTGATTCGTGGAAGGAGGTTACTATAACTCAAAACTTGATAAGAGCCGATAAGCATAAGGTATATTCCATCACACATCAGAAAATTGCACTCAGCCCTGGAGACGATAAAAGATATTTAATACCTGGAATAGATGAGACGCTTCCTTGGGTATATTATAAGGTGCCTTCGACCATTCCTCATGATGAAGATTTATTAATGGATACTAATTCGTCATAATCAATGTACTATTAATTTATTATAATGTAACAATTAAATAAATATTTCTATTTTAATTTATGCATCTATCCTCTGCTACCACCCACAAAGAGATTGATTTGCATATATCCCTCTTGCATGATATGAACAATAAGTTTTCATACTATACATAAATCAGGAAGGTCATCGACTCTACAACAAGCTAGGCTGATTCTAGATCACTTTCGATAATTTCAAATGCAAATTGCCATGAGGAAAAACCGACTCAGTGCGCATGAGCAAGGGAACCATTTTCGATACATTGGACCTTAGATTTCTTTATGGGGATTTACATGTAAAAATGAGCAAAAGTGAGCTAGAATCGGCCTAGCCTATCTACTCGTCTCGAATGAGTAAATTCAACATGCTGAGGTGAAACTAATAAACGATTAAAAAATGCTTTACCGGTACAAGGGATACGTAGTTGCCATGCTGCGTTCCTATTTCGAATGATTTAATTACAATAAAAACGTTTTCTACGTCTCTAGAAGGAGAAGATTTTCGATTAAAGAACACTAATATTCACGAGTTCGTCGATGAACCAGCAAGAAAAACCAGTTAAACAGAACGTCATTTTGAATACAAGAATTTTATTAATTTTGAATATTGAGTAATTTGAAGATTCATATCACTTTATTTCATATTGAGGAGAAGAAATGAGGCATCAAAATCAGGAATTGAAAAAAAACCACTCACCAAAACAAAAATATAATAAGCTTTTGCTTGAAACGCTATATCTACCGAATAAATAAAAATCAAAATCAATAGACTATATTTCTGTTTTAACGTTTTAATTTCATGAAATTATAAGACTACATGTTTCCTGAACTATACTTGACTTGAATTTTTATATCAAAATTCAAAAATTTTTATTTTTGAAAACTGAAAAAACGCAATTCTGAAAATTTCAGGACCTTCTGATATCATTCAAAGATATTATATAAAAAATTTGAACCCAAAATTTGATGTCGATAGTCGATTTTGAGGATTTTTCAAAATTCAAAAATTTGCTAATTTTTCAGTTTTCAATTTTTTTTTTTAGTTTTTTGATACTTTCCGAGATATTCGAAAAACAAAGTGGACAAATTGAGAAAATAGTCAAATTTTGATTTTGAATAACTTTTGAAAAAAAATTTTCAATTTTTTTGCTTTGGCAATTCGTTTTATGAAGAAAGAAAACGTTTGATCAAATTTCGTCTGATTCCAACTATTGGTTGATTTGATATGGAATGACCCATATATATATATATATATATATATATATATATATATATATATATATATATATATATATATATATATATATATATATATATATATATATATATATATATATATATATATATATATATATATATATATATATATATATATATATATATATATATATACATATATATATATATTTACATATATATATATACAGGGTGATTAATTAATACGTGTAAATATTTTAACGGGAGAATTTTGAGCCCAAAATATGAAGATCTAACCCAATTTGCTCATATAAAATATTTCTCCTTACTGAGTTACAGGGTTTTTTATTTCGATTATTGAAAATGAATTTTGTTCATTACTTCAATGCTGCTTGATATTTCTTTATGATATTTGACAGTAAGTTAAAGTAGTTTGGGACACATCAAATAATAGTAAAGAAGACTTTCTCGCTATCACCAGTGGCGTACGGCAGGGGCACGGGAAGAGTTCTCGTTTCCTAAATTCTACGCCACTGGCAGAATTGTCATTTTAGTATAATTTTTCGATTCTCCTATATTTTCTCTGTAAATAAGGTATTCTTTTTCGTAACGCTAGAGCCACTATTTTTCGAGATATTTAACGTTGAACATATGGCTGCTCAATTCCTTTGATTTTTATGTACGAGTCATATCGGGTTTTTAGTCATACGATTGCATGTATTTAAATTGAAAAAAAAAATTATTAGGTATTTTTTTTATATTTATAATAATATTAACAATTTAAAACATAACAACTACAAAAATATCCAGCGCTACATAAAAAAAGTTCAAAATAAATACTTAAATATGAAGATCTTCTTTACAAATTTTGGAAGAATATCAAATTTATGAACAAAACTTAAAAACAATTTACAACAAATGTTCAATGTGATCTCCGTTTACCTCAATAAGTTTATTCATTCTTTCGTTGAACGATCTTCTAACTTTAAAAAATATATTTGGCTGATTCGCAATAAAATTAGCGGAATATACAATTTGCTGCCATAGTTCCTGGCGAGTATTTATTGTTTGGGAGTATACAAGTGATTTCATATGCCCCTGATTCGCAATAAAATTAGCGGAATTTACAATTTGCTGCCATAGTTCCTGGCGAGTATTTATTGTTTGGGAGTGTACCAGTGATTTCATATGCCCCCAGAAATAGAAATCTAATGGATTACAATCGGGACTTCGAGGCGGCCACGGAAATTCACTACCTCTGCCAATCCAACGATGAGGAAATTTATTATCTAGATAATTCCGCACTATTGATGTATAATGGGGTGGTGCTCCATCGTGCATGAACCACATGTCTCTCCTTTGGTTAAGTGGCAATTGTTCTAGCTCATCGAAAAGTTTAGTTTGTAGAAACTCCAAATACGAATTACCATTTAAATTTTCAGGTAGTTCATATGGACCTAACAAACGGTCTCCGAGTATACCGCACCAAACATTAATTTTAAAATCGCGTTGAAAATGTGACTCACAATATAAATGAGGATTTTCAGTATCCCAACTGTGGCTATTCCTCCAGTTAAATATTCCTCTCCGTGTACAAGTAGCTTCGTCGCTAAATATAACATTTTCATAAAAGTTCAGATTTTCATTTTTTTTTATTTGCCATCGACTGAGCGAAATTCAATCTTGCAGGAAGATCTCTTGGTAATAAGTTTTGTACTGGAGTAAAATGGTAAGGTTTCAAATTTCCCTTTTTCAGTATTCTAAAAACTGTAGATTGGCTTACCCCAGCCATTGAAGATAAGCGACGAGTGCTAAGTTGTGGATTTTCTGCAATTCTCACTAATATGTCATCTTCCTGATCTACAGAAATATGTTTAGGTCGGCCCACATCACGTTTTTGCTTGAATTGTCCAGTCTCTCCTAATCTTCTAAAAATATTGCGAAAGGTTTGATGATTGGGCTGAACTCTATCTGGATACATTTCTCCATATCTTTGAGTAGCAGCAAGACAGGAATAATTTTCTTGTGCATAAACACAAAGCATATCGCGCATTTCAGTATTACAAAAAACATTAGGGCGCTGCATCTTCACTTAATCTGCTTTTAAAAAATTTATAACAGTCACAATCTTCATAGATAATATTGTCAACAACTGTCAGTTGTGACACCATCCTACTAGATCAAAATAATTATTTAAGACTTCCTCATATCTATTTCCAAATAAATGTGAACTGCATCTATTATGACATTAGACACATGCATAATAATTACTTAATTAACAATTCAATTACAAAAGCACCAACATGATTGATACATAATTAAAATCAAAGTAATTATGCAGCCATATGTTCAACGTTAAATATCTCGAAAAATAGTGGCTACACTCCCAAACGAGAAATACTAGCCAGGAACTATGGCAGCAAATTGTAAATTCCGCTAATTTTTTTGCGAATCAGCCAAACCTATTTTTTAAAGTTAGAAGATCGTTCAACGAAAGAATGAAAAAACTTATTGAGGTAAACGGAGAGCATATTGAACATTTATTGTAAATTGTTTTCAAGTTTTGTTCATAAATTTGATATTCTTCCAAAATTTGTAAAGAAGATCTTCATAATTAAGTATTTATTTTGAACTTTTTTTATGTAGCGCTGGATATTTTTGTAGTTGTTATGTTTTAAATTGTTTGTTAATATTATTATAAATTTTAAAAAATTACCTAATAATTTTTTTTTTCAATTTAAATACATGCAATCGTATGACAAAATACCCGATATGACTCGTACATAAAAATCAAAGGAATTGTGCAGCCATATGTTCAACAATAAATATCTCGAAAAATAGTGGCTCTAGCGTTACGAAAAAAGAATACCTTATTTACAGAGAAAATATAGGAGAATCGAAAAATTATACTAAAATGACAATTCTGCCAGTGGCGTAGAATTTAGGAAACGAGAACTCTTCCCGTGCCCCTGCCGTACGCCACTGGTGATAGAGAGAAAGTCTTCTTTACTATTATTTGATGTGTCCCAAACTACTTTAACTTACTGCCAAATATCATGAAGAAATATCAAGCAGCATTGAAGTAATGAACAAAATTCATTTTTAATAATCGAAATAAAACACCCTGTTACTCAGTAAGGAGAAATATTTTATATGAGCAAATTGGGTTAGATCTTCATATTTTGGGCTCAAAATTCTCCCGTTAAAATATTTACACGTATTAATGAATCATCCTGTATATATATATATATATATATATTTATGTGTGTGTTTATAAACCATAAACATCGGAAAATTATAAAGTATAAGTTTATTTTTCTGAAACTCAATTTGAAAGGTGAGAAACATTTTGTTCCACAATTCAATCTGCATTTGTTTATTGCAGTGGACGAAACCTAATAGTGTTCTTCATTGTTATTTCTTAAGTGTCTGAACATCTGATATCATGTATTACTTTGAGACTTTTCACTGAAACATCGATTTCGTTCGAATATGTAAAGTTTGAAATAATAATAATGAAAATAATTCAAATTCTTGTCACTATCTGCATATTAATCCCCAAACCTGAATAGGTAAGAAAATAATATAAGACCATAAAAGGCCTCGTAACATTTTCATTTCAATATCCTCTAATATAGTTTTAATTTAATTTTTGTCGATAAAATTCTCAATCGTATAGCAGAACACTTCCGCTCATTTATTAATTTCCCTAAAGACCATAGCGTCTGCAGCGCATAACCAAACTTTCAGCCATAACAAGCAGTTTACATAACTATTCTAATATACATTTACAGCGAAACCGTTTTCCTATTATTAAATTTTATAACCGCAATTTGGAGCTTCTATACTCTGTATAAAGTTACGCAAAGATAATATGGTCTTATAATATATCCATAAAATTTCATAAAGTTTTAAATAAAAAACGAATATTTTCTACTAGCTATTCGAAAGATTTCCATTTTCCATATTGAATTGACCATGGTCAGCTTGTATATTTTTCATGTTCTGATAGTTACGCATGTTTGAATCATGATTTGTTCTACTAGTCTGAAGAATTAACCTCAGAATAATATTGGTAATATTCATGCACACTTATTACACTAGGGTTTACAGAATATATGAATGAACACATGAACAAAAAATAATCAGTTTATATTAATAATGAGAGCAAAGCTTGATACATTTGATCAAACGATCTCAACCATGGGATTTCGACTTTTCTCTATCTGAAAATAACAGAGATTTATTCATTGATTTTGTCAAGCCCAGACAGAGACGCTTTTTTATAAAAAAAAAAACGAAATGAATGATCTATCCTTCCAGAAGCTTAGCAAGTCACAGGGACTTACTGCCGTTAAAATCCCGAAAGCAATATGAAAACGAGGAGAGCAGTTCTCGAACTGGTATTTACAGAAAGGCTTTAAAAATTCAATGATGGAAATGGTGTTCCTTAACTATTCTGATGAACTCTGGAATATATGTAAGCCGAATACATTATGATCTAGATACCCAATTCTGAAGAGTATGAATAACATTAGGAAACACCTAGATATTTGCAAATTTCTGCAATTGACATCCTATCTGAAAAAACAAAGTATAGGGTTCAAACCAAAGAAGGATAAAGTAGAGAAGAAATAGGGAAATCCTACTTATAAAGTCTGGTGACAATCAATACCATTTTTGGATTGGTTGGGGCCTATCGATGAAATGGAAATTTGTTGATTTTAAGTATTCCTGATCTAAAGAATAACACATTTAGAATTTTTATGATAAAAATAAATAATAGTTGAATCTGAGTAATTCTCTAGATACTAAAATCCCTAATTCTATTAATTACTCAGATTTAACTATTAACAGAAAAAGCAACAAACACGAATTTTCAATTCTTCATCAACCATCTCATGCAGATGTTACAATTCAAAACACATCACTACACCCAATTTCACATAAACTAGCCGCTTATCATAGTATGAATCATAGGCTTACCAAAATTCCTTCTTCCGAAGCTAATTTTCGATAGAAATTGAATATAATTAAACAAATGGCAGTAAATAATGGTTATTCGCCCAATATTATTGACAGTCTTATTCAGAGGAAAAAATGAAAAATGGCAATTTCAGAAGTTAGGCCACTTATATCCCAGAAAAGTACAATATTTAACAGTTTAACATACTTGGGCCAACATTCCGATAACCTGAAATTGTTACTTCATAAACAAAATTTCAATGTTTCATATAAAAGCAACAATAGCATTGGAAAATTGATTAAAAAACAACAAATCAAAAATTCATAGAGGTGAACGTACAGGTATTCATATAACTGTAACGATTTTGAAAAATTGTATAAAGGACGTACAACTAGAAATTTCAAAACTCAAATCCACGAACACCAACGTACCTATACTAAGCAGAAAAATGACTCTAATTATGCGTGCCATTTTATTCATATATATTCATATATATATATATATATATATATATATATATATATATATATATATATATATATATATATATATATATATATATATATATATATATATATATATATATAAAATGAAGTGAACTAGGACATTTATTTGAAACTAATCAAACAAACCTCCTAGCGGAGCTGGTTATACGAGTTCACGAAACATCGAAATGCCTCCATATACCTTAGGATGGTGTATGTTAGAAACATTAAGTTGTCTATCACAATCAATGGAAATGATAGACAGTCTGTTTCGCCTTTATTTGGGGCTCATCAGTATCATCTATCCATCGAAAGTGATAACCAACCAAATATTTCTAACGGTGTTATATTTTCCTTCCAGTGACTATATGGCATATAAATATGACACAGCGCCACCAGTCGGAAACAAATGAACCACATCCCACAGATAGAAGAAAACATTTCGGCAACGAGAACTCGTACGTCCTGACACCCGAAGGTGGTTACTATAATCGCTAAGCAAGAGTAAAGTTGATTCATTCATTCGATATAATTCAACATTCACACGCCGCAAGTAACAAGCGCTCCAAATTTTATCCCTTTTACAGGTAGCAAATGAATAGAAAACAGAATTCTTCGTGTTAACGATACACGTTCGTGGCAATAAAATGAAGTGAATTAGGACATTTATTTGAAACTAATCAAACAAACCTCCTAGCGGAGCTGGTTATGCGAGTTCACGAAACATCGAAATGCCTCCATATATATATTGATTAGTTACTTGCGGCGTGCGAATGTTGAATTACATCAAATGGATGTATCAACTTTACTCTTGCTTAGCGATTATAGTAACCACCTTCGGGTGTCAGGACGTACGAGTTCTCGTTGCCGAAATGTTTTCTTCTATCTGTGGGATGTGGTTCATTAGTTTCTGACTGGTGGCGCTGTGTCATATTTATATGCCATATAGTCACTGGAAGGAAAATATAACACCGTTAGAAATATTTGGTTGGTTATCACTTTCGATGGATAGATGATACTGATGAGCCCCAAATAAGGGCGAAACAGACTGTCTATCATTTCCATTGATTGTGATAGACAACTTAATGTTTCTAACATGCACCATCCTAAGGTATATGGAGGCATTTCGATGTTTCGTGAACTCGTATAACCAGTTCCGCTAGGAGGTTTGTTTGATTAGTTTCAAATAAATGTCCTAGTTCACTTCATTTTATTGCCACGAACGTGTATCGTTTACACGAAGAATTCTGTTTTTTATATATATATATATATTGATATGGTTTGTTTATTTGCAATATTAGAATTGAAATATATGGTACAATATGAAATAAAATTGATGAGAGAAGGAAAACATCAATAAAATTAAACAGATATTAGTAAATGATAGATGATTATAAAATATGTATATCTAATTGATAATATATGAGAAATCCTTGTAGAATGTCAAAAGCATAGAATGTCATTGATCGTTGGAAAGAGATATCAAGTAATTCAATAGAAATTCATTAAATATTAAATAGATATAAAAAATTAAGCGATAGAACTGCTGTAAAGATTAAAAGTAGAAGGGATTAATTCAAGATAACAGACTTAAGTTATGTAGAATACAGATAATTATGGAAATTTTATGTATCGTAGAATTAACTAAATTTGAATATCAGATAATAAGTTAATTTTAAGTAATTGAAGATAGTTAATAATATATAGATGTATTAGAAGAAATGAGTTAACTGTTTTAAATAGAAAATTGCTGTAGAATAATGTAATAAAGAAGAATTTCAAGTTAAAATCAAAAACTATATATATCGAAATGTCAAATTTTTCAAGAAGAAATAATAACTTAATTAATGGACAGAATATTGAGAATTTTAGTACAAAAGGATTAGAATATTATGTTATTAAGATTCACCAGAAGATTTCAGTCCAGAAATATGTTTTTATTACAAATTTGTTAAAAATCAAATTAAATGTCATTTAATTATTCAAAATAATCAAGTAAAAGTACTGAGTTAAAAAAATTTTAAGTAATCATAAATAAGCTGTTATTATTGAAATAATCAATTTCCAAAATTATTGTATATTCAATTGAATAGAATGATATAAAAATATGTACAGTACCTTTTTTTTTTTTTTTTTTAATTCGAAGGTACCGCCATGAAATTATTCATGACGGCGAAATGGCGTTAACCGAAGTCATTAGCCAACATATAATCACACAAAATCCCAAAATCAAAGCTATCACATAATCTATCCTAAAACACAAAACCAATAAGGAAATTAAAAGAAGCCAAACTCAGGGGAGAACACTGGGACACTTAACGCCAAGGGGCTCTTCAAGGCGATTTTGATCTTCATACACACACATGACATAAGCCACGGACGGATGGGTTATTATACATAAGGAAAAAACACAGGAGATTTCAAGATTGTTCCTATAATCAGATCTTAATACTACCTATAGATTTTATGTGATCATATATGGCCCAATAAATGTCTATATTATTTAATGCCAGTAAGTAGTGCAAACTGAAGGGCTGGTGAAAATGTACAAGTTGATTTATATGGTTACAAAGTTGTGTCCATTTATCTCGAATACGTTCGCAAGTAAGTAACATATGATTAGCATCACCCTCCTCGCCAACATTCACATAAAGGGTCCTCCTTAATACCAATTCGGTGTAAGTATACTGGGCAAATGATATGAACCACTTCTTAACCTTGAGATTGATTCTAATAAACTCTCCGATTATTTCCGATGTTTTGAACCAAATTTCAGATGTAGGTTGTTTATTTATGTTTTTATAGTAGACACCCTTTCTAATTTGAATGATATTCCGTTTCCCACTTTTTGTAAATATATTTTTTGTAATACAAAAAGAGGTCACTATATGAACAATCTTGATGTTGTGCCTCCAAAAAGGTCGCTGCTTTAGCTATTCGTCTACCTTTTCATTTGAAGTTATTCCAACATGCGCTTTTACCCACATAAAGTGAACAAAAATGTCCTGATTTTGTAGAGTGAACAGCGTAAGAATAATTTTCTTATGGATATCGGAAAATGATGAGTCTAATTTGAAATTTTTGATGGAGAGTAGCGCACTTTGGCTATCTGGAATTATAATGAATCTGGAACTATTGTTAGTCTCTTATATGTCTTCAATGTATTTCAGAGCAGGTAATATGGCGAATAATTCGCCGTAAAAAATACTACAACGTTTATTAAGCGTCGTGTAACGAGAATGTTTTTCGGAATATGGAATGTATATTGCACTACCCACTGCAGAATCAGGCATTTTAGAAGCGTCTGTAAATATTTGTTTTAAAAGTACCAAAATTAGAATGAACATACGAAACAAAGTCGAATTGAGGTGTATATTATTGTACGAGGGGAAAGTAACAGATACAGGAGTCAACCAAACATCGTATGGTACCGTATAGATTGAAAGTTTTCTTTCGGTAAAGAATATTATTGAATTATTTTTTATTAGTTCATAAACAAGACACAATTAAAGGATCTTTTTTAACTATCCAGTATCTACTCGTAAGTTGTTATCAGAAACAATCGATGGACATCAATCCATAACCGGAACTTGAAGTAGGAAATTTTTTTGAAAATGTATTTTCCTCCTAATAGTATTCTACGATAACTGGAGGGGTGCCTCGGAAGACTCTGCTAGACAACATCGTTAGGTGTAAGATTTAAGAAAGGACCAATGCATAGTTTGATTGATTTTCGTTGTAAGAATATCCAGAGGTTTCAAGGATGATACTGAAGCGTCCCCATAAAAGAAACTACCATAGTCGATAACTGATCTGATAAACGCCTTGTAAAACATTAATGCGTATTCTGTCTGCCCCCCAATTATTAAAACATACATATCTTAGGATTTGGTACCTTTTCTCAGTCCTTACTTTTGTGTAAGTAATATGATTTTTCCATAAAAGTTTTCTGTCTAAGATTACTCCTAAAAACTTCACGCTGCTTTTATGTTGAAAAGATAAATTATTCAAAACTAAATGGTCTGGAATAATTTGTTCTGGATGTACAAAACGAGCACACAACTGATTTAGACATTGATATACTATGTCCGTGGGTAAAGAGAAATTTAGAGAAGTTTTGTATGGCTATTTCCAACTCATGTTGACATTGTGTATGACTTTTGTTGACGGAATAGATGGTTATATCATCGGCATATTGAAGTAGTTTGATATTAGGATTATTGAAGCATTGAGAAAGTCGATGGTAATAAATAATAAATAAAATTGGGGACAAAATTCCTCCTTGTGGTAAGCCTAAACTAGTACGCCTCGGACCTTCGAGATTTTGCTCTATTTTTCAGGAACAATTCCCCGGTTTATATATAGGTTGTAAATTAAATTTGCGAATCGAATAGGCAGACCAATATTAATAATTTCTTCTTTCAAAAACCGATAAGGAGATATTATTCGTATGCACCAACTATATCTGCAAATACAGCCGTAAGTATTTTTTTATCAGAAAATGCTAAGTTGATATCTGTTACTAATTGTGTGATACAGTCATAAGTAGAACACCCCTTGCGAAAACCATACTGATATCGAGGAAATCTGTCATAATATTCCAGCCACCATTCTAGTCGAAGTTTCAACATTTTTTCAAAAGTTTTCATTAAACAAGAAGCCAAAGATATAGGTCTATATGAAATCTGACAAACTAGGATTTTATTAGGTTTGAGTAATTGGAACGATCACATATTTTTTCCAGTCACTTAGGATAAACACCGGTGGATAATATTTTATTAAAAATTTTTAGTAACATCCGTTTACTATTGAGTGTAATTTATACAACATTATAT
This sequence comes from Cynegetis impunctata, assembly GCA_030704885.1. Taxonomy (NCBI): domain Eukaryota; kingdom Metazoa; phylum Arthropoda; class Insecta; order Coleoptera; family Coccinellidae; genus Cynegetis; species Cynegetis impunctata. The sequence goes on along the minus strand of JARQZK010002194.1, from coordinate 574,713 downwards.
ATTGAAAATTGTCAAATCCGGAGTAGTATTACTTTTCAATTTCAAACATTTTTCCAATTCGGACAAAACAAAGGACGACAAACGATATCATTATTATTATATTCAGGCAGATCCAACTCGCATTCAGTATTCCATCCGGCGCTACTTTCGAGAAAAATTCCTGAGACCAATCACCTTTAACTATAGGAAGCTGAATACTTGAAATATTTTGTATTCTTTTAATATTCTCCAAACCAAATTAATTGGCGTATTTTTTATTTAGAGAAGAACAAAAATTAACCCAATTTTCCCTCTTACTCCTTTTTATAACTTGTTTAGCTATAGCTTCCATGTTACGGTAATTAATGAAATTATTCAATGTAGAATTTCTGATATAAATAAGGAATGAATTTTTTTTATCGATGATGGCTTTTTCGCAAGCCTTCATTCCACCACTGTTTATTATGTTTTTCATTAACCTTTTCTTTATATAACGGAATGCTGACGCTGCATGCCGTGGTTAAAATATTTTTTAAAGTAATCATAATCGGTAGAATTAATTTCATTGACATCTATCGTCAGACGTTCTACCTCTTGAACAAATGTATCCCAATTTGCCTTATTTGTGTTATAAAGCCTATGATGGCTTTTTTAATGTTTAATTTAATGACTGAAATATGAATATCATACCTGATCACAAGTGATCTGATCCCAGTGTCTCATTTTCTTACAAACCAGTTAACAAGGGAATTTAAAGATCTTGAAACAATTGTTAAGTCGACTGCAGACTTGGATTGATGAGGATATGATATCCTCGTTGCTGAACCATCGTTCATTATGAAAAAATCATGATTCTCGATATAAGACAGGAAATTGGCACCCATTATACTATCAGTCTCCGATCCCCATGCTGAATGGTGCATATTAAAATCACCTCCAATTATAACATACCGTTCCATAGAGTTGAAAAATATAATCCCACAACCTCCCTTCAACAACCCTATTTGATGGAATGTATAAGGAATATATATCTAATTTTGATTTATTTGGTAATTTAAGACTCACAGCAATGCCTTCAATACCTCTGATTATAGGAAAATTTTTATTTTCGAAAGGAATTGATTTTTTATTATAATAGCCACCCCACCATATCCATCGAATCTATCTTTTCTGATTACGTTGTAGCCAGACACATTGAACGATTTATTTGACTTTAACCAAGTTTCAGAGATTAAACAAATATCAATATTATTTTCACTGATGTATTGTTCAAAACTACCCTTATTCGCAACAATAGATCTGCCATTCCATTGTAGGAATTTCAATTTATTAGCCATGAATTAATTCTTCTAATCTAGAGTTTATTAACGATTTGATTGAAGTATCTTGAACATCTTTAATAGAACCTCTGAAATCTCTTAAAAACGAAAAAATTATTTCACACATAATTTGTGTAAGTTTAGAATTATCTAAATAATCTGATGATTCAATGGTTGAATTTTTACTAGATTTTTCCTTTCTCAAACATGTACCATTTTCCGATGTGAACGTGACCGGTCTTATAATTTCAGCGTGTTTTCTTTTCAACTCTATAGTAGAAAAGTCCTGCACGTTCCTCCTCTTTTGACTTCTAATAAGCGGAAAATTCAAATCATTATTTGACGCTGAAATAAAATTTTTGGGACTGTTAGGCTTGGACGCCACATTTGAATAACTCTTATCTACTTTTTGAACAGCATCTCTATAAGATATATTTTCCACTGCCATTATTTCTTTTACTTGTTTTTGAGTGGAAAACGATGAACATTTTTTATTATCGGTTGATTTATGTTCACCATTACAATTGACGCATAATAATTTTTCTGAAGTACACTTCTCGAGAGGGTGATTGTCACCACAGTTTTCACATCGTCCTTGACTGCGACACATTTTTATCCAAATGACCGAAACGTAAACATTTCCTGCATTGCACTACTCTTTGAATGAAAGGAAGAACCTCCCTCACACAATTGAAATACAGACTTTATCTGGAAGTGTCTGGCCTTTGAAACTTATCAATAAACTCGTTGTTGGCTTAAATGTAGCAATACCTGTATCACTGATTACTTTTTCTGTTTAGTCTTCGACATTCTAATACTTTAAAAGCACTACCCAACAGCGGTTGTATGCAAGATTTCAACTCTTCCTCAGAAATATCTAAATCTACACCTTAACAACACCCTGCCTTCGTATCAAATAATACGGAATGAATGCTTCCAAATTATTTTTTAAGTAGAAATTCAGAATCCAAAAATTTATTTGCGCTTGAAAAAGATCTGAAAGTGATCTTAATTCTATTTTTTCCACTTTTATCTATAGACGAAATATTAATAGAGATTGATGAATCGAACCTAAATATCATTTTACCGATGGACATGGCATGAAGATTGCCAATATTTTTATCACGACTTTCAGCATAAACAACATATGGCCCTACATCTGATAAGTCGTAACGATACGAATTCTTTCTTCTATTATCATTATTAACTGATATATTTTCCGAATGAGTTGAAATTGACGGTTGGTTGTCAACATTTTGAACAATATTTTTATCTATAGTTTGTTTAGACGTTATAGCAGCATCACTATCAAGGAACGAACTCACCGGATTAGTAGATGTAAAATCTGAAACCTGCGATGACACTGTCTGCGACTCATCTTCCATTTCTTCGAATAACATAGTTTTAAATGCTTGAGAAAGAACCTGAGAGTCCAATAGGCCCCCCTTATCGGGGGGTTCCGAATTTTTAAACATTACGAATTAGTCAATGTAAATTATTATTTGATTTTACGTATCGAATTAATCATTATAGGCACAATAAATAAATCGAACAATAACCACACGTGTGACCGGAATGCAATCTGAAACACGACTGTGTACAGTACCTGTTAGTATAATATTTTAAATATGAGTAAAACTTCCAAAAAGGAAATGAATACATTCTAGAATAAGGCCACAAGGCAATTTGATATTTGAAAATAAAGGTTATATAAGGATATGAATAACATATCCGGCATCAGTTATTATTTGATTGTCGAGAGAGAACCATCATTGTTCAAAATCAGATTCATTTGTTTTTGTCATCCATATTGAAAAATTAAGATTATATTGGTAGCTGAAAGTACAAAATTTTAAAAATCATCGATATAAGTGTAATATGAAAGTAAATACCTAAATTTTTTGAAGAAAATGTTATAATAAGTGATAGAATTGTGAAATCCTGTAGTAAATTTCTAATACAATATAAATCAGTGAGGTTACGAGAAGAAGAAAGAGAGAGAAGTGCAGAAGTATACCAGAATCCAACAACGAGTTACAGAAAGAGGTGAAAAGAAGAAGAAAGAATAATTGGACTTATTTGGAATATAAAATAACCATCAGTGAATTTAAAAAACCGTCAGTTTTTAATAACATTTTACTGGCCAATTTGACTATTTGATATTTGCAAATACATCAAAATAAAAAGGGGGATAAATATAAAGGTACCATAATAAAATTAGGAAGAATTATTATTAGTATTAACAATTGAACTGAATTTGTGTATGAATTATTTATGTTGATAAATTTGTTAAAATTTTTAAAATTATTGAAGTTTTCAATTAATTAGAGTCAATTTAAGAAAAGAGAACCTTCCCTGAGATTTAAAGAGTCAATATTGAAAGAAAAATTAAAGTAAAATTAATTTTACAATAAAAATTAAAATTTCTAAAATTTAAAGGCGCTCAACATAGTTTCTATATATATATATATATATATATATATATATATATATATATATATATATATATATATATATATATATATATATATATAAGGGTATTCGATTCCGTATTGGTGGTTATTGTTCAATAAGAAATAATCTTATGTCTTTGCCTAAGTCAAAGTATTTCTTATTGAACAATAACCACCAATATGGAATCGAATACCCTCAAATATAAATGAATAAGAATTCAACGATTCGTAATTGAATTAATACAAGGGCGCACCCAGGATTTAGTTTCGGAGGGGGGGCTGAATCAAAATAACCTCCTTAAATTTAAATAGAAAACGCACATCCCGTATCCGGTAAATCATAGCAGCCCCATGGCTCCCCCATTTGGTGCGCCACTGTATATATATATATATATATATATATATATATATATATATATATGTATTTATATACATATATATATATATATATATATATATATATATATATATATATATATATATATATATATATATATTTATATATATATATATTTATATTTTTATTTATATATATATATGTATGTATTTATATACATACATACATATATATATATATATATATATATATATATATATATATATATATATATATATATATATATATATATATATATATATATATATATATATATTATATATATCTATATAATGCATACATGTATGAGGTTTTATAAGATACATAATTCACAAGAGAACCTTTTCCAATTATATCTACTTTTTTGTATACGTATACTTCGCTTAACCTAGATTAATGAATTAATGAAAATATTCTCTTTTACTAAGAATTTCAATCCCCCTCACTCTACTCATTCATTTAATGCACCTAAAAATTCCAAAGCACGCGAATTCTGTAGAAGATATAATTCCATATAATTTGAAGAAGATGACTGTTCCATTAGAGTAATTTACATTATGCAAATCTTGCGCATAAATTTCGCATTGCTGGTTCAATTTCGCATAAGTAGGACGAATTGGATTATGCGATTTCGTCGAATATATAATTAATTGTCTCATTTAGGCTATTCTTCTCGAGTAGTTTAGCGTTATTGAATCGTTCCTCGTGAAACTAGGAGAATTTCCCAGAGGCATATTCTCGAGATTCATCATTCTAGGAAATCATTTATAATACTTCAGGCAATGAGAGTAAGATATTAATTGCTTTATATTAAGCCTTATATATATATGATTTGGAAATGCCGTGGTATGCTGATTTCGATAATTTAAATTGAATTTCTTTCTGAATAATAAGAACTGAAGGATCACTTCTTTCATTAAATAGTGAGAGAAATATTAATATTATTGGTTTATATTATCAATCGCTTATTTTAATCGGGTTGTTCATTAGATTTGGGAAATTTCATGGAATAATTATAATTATAGCAGGACTAGTACATTAGTCATTCAAGGATTAATACGTCATTATCAAAAAATCATCCTGAACAGTATCCAACCATAAATCAAATACATTGAATAAAATGTAATGTAAATTTGGTGATTGAGCACTGCTCTAGAACAACAGACTGCTGCTTCGATCTGGTTAGATATGTTTGGTGTTCTGAGTTTTATTTTCCACTAGCTTGATGTTAAAATTGTCGAATCTGTAGTAATTTGTTAGCTACTGAAAAGCTAACAAGTATACCAGACGATTTCGAACTTCATCGAGCCGTATTAATAAATTGATAAGACGTTATTATAAATTCGTTTATGTTCCTCTTGATAAAATGTTTCAGTATGTATTTCTATATTGATACATTAGTTTTGTTAGAGGAAGCTGCCATCAAGAAAAAAATTGAGCAATTTCAATATTTTCAGTTCTATTTTCCCCGATAGACTTTTTGCACTGAATCGAAACTGCGGCATTCAGTAGGTATATATATATATATATATATATATATATATATATATATATATATATATATATATATATATATATATATATATATATAATGTTTCAGCTGTAATTGATTTTGCTCAATGGAACTAAAATAATAGTGGCGCTGCAGCGTTGCCGCTAATACTGAAAAGTAGCAGCAACTGTGAAATTTCAAATTTTTTTGCTTCTCTACTATTTTCCAATTGTTTTTGTATGATACCTTCCTATACCTATCTCCAGAGGTTTTTGAGAAATTGAATGGTTTCCTTATTATTTCATATCAGTTCAGTTTCAACTTATTCTGCCTTCTGATAGATAACCAAATAAAATTCCTCATTTATGATGAACCGAATTCGAAAAAATATCTCCAAATTGTAAGGTCAATGGTGAATGATTTTCTGGATAATCTGTCAATAGAGGAATAACGTACCTGCTGGTTTCAACTGGATGGGGCTCATTGCACTGGGGAAGTAAATGTTCCAAATGTTCGATGATCGTTGGTTTAGACGTTTAGGACCATGGAATCGACCTGCGAGATCACCCGACCTAACGCCACTTGATTTTTACTTGTGGGGTAATTTGAACGGAAAAGTATACATTACATCAGTAACCAGTAAACAAAACTTGCGCCAACGAGTGATCAATTCCATCGAGGAGCTATCTGCCGATGAGATAAGGAGGGCCACAAATCATTCAACAAGTATCAGAATTTCGAAATGTTTGGAAACCAACGGCCTTCATTTTGAACACTCATTTTGAACAGTCATTATGATTGTTTTCTTAACTTAAATACTTATGTCATTGTATCAACATTGCTTATTCCCGTTATACCGTTTTCTCATTTGTTATTTTACGTAATGCAAATTGTTTTTTATTAGTTCAGTAAATTTCGTTCCGCTTTCAGTATTGAACCATAAGTGATAAAATTATTTTGTAAACGTACAATTTTCTCTCGTTCATTGGTTGTAAATAGAGATACATTTCATCAAATCTTCTGCTTGTTCTTGCTATTATTTGGTCACATTGACCATGTACATTAAATAACTTCATCAAAACTTCATGAGACTAGTTTTTGCCTTCCACTTTTCACCATTATGGTATTTGTCGTTAAAATCGCAAATTTTGAAGGACCCTGTATAATGGAGAACAAATTTCTTTAAAAATTACTAATACGTCGGAACTTGGTAAACTACGCCTAAAATTTCAGCGTTCTACGAATCTAATTACGTCAGTAATGAACATTTAATTGAAGCTATGTTTTGCACAAAAAAATAAGGAAACCATTCAATTTCTCGAAAACCTTTGGAGATAAGTATAGGGAAGTATTATACAAAAACAATTGAAAAATAGTAGAGAAGCAAAAACTGGAATAATATATAGGGTATCTCATTTAAAATTTCACAGTTGCTGCTACTTTTTAGTATAAGCGGCAACGCCGCAGCGTCACTATTATTTTAGATCGATAGAGAAAAATCAATTACCCATGAAACCAAACTTTCAGAATAATCCCATGTCCCGTTCTTCGTAAACGTCTAATCAACCATCCACCGTGAGTGACCCTATATATATATATATATATATATATATAAAAATATATATATATATATATATATATATATATATATATATATATATATATATATATATATATATATATATATATATATATATATATATATATATATATATATATATATATATATATATATATATATATATATATATATATATATATATATATATATATATATATATATATATATATATATATATATATATATATATATATATATATATATATATATATATATATATATATATATATATATATATATATACAGTGTGGAACAGCCAAAAGGAATAAATTCGATAACGAATAAATGAGAGCGTGTTGTGAAAAACGCTTGGACACGCGGATATGTGTTTTCTGATGCGCACTTTTTTTAAAAAAAAAAAATATATATATATATATATATATATATATATAAATATATATATATATATATATATATATATATATATATATATATATATATATATATATATATATATATATATATATATATATATATATATATATATATATATAATATATATATATATATATATATATATATATATATATATATATATATATATATATATATATATATATATATATATATATATATATATATATATATACAGTGTGGAACAGCCAAAAGGAATAAATTCGATAACGAATAAATGAGAGCGTGTTGGGAAAAACGCTTGGACACGTCGATTTGTATTTTCAGATGCGCATTTTTTTCAAAAAAAAATAATTATATAGGGTGTGTCATGTGACAGTGGCCGATACCAACTTTCTTATATTAAATACAACCCTATGTATATTATTAGTTTTTTGGATTCTTGAAAAAATTCTAGACATAATTCATGTACAATGTCCCATACCTATCTTCAACTGTTTCGGAAATATTAAGTGTTTTCAGATGTATTACAAAAATCAACCTTGAAAAAAATGAATTATTTTATTTCACAAATAATGTAAAACAACAAAAAAACATTAATTTCAATGTAAGAGATGTTCAAAATGTTCGCCGCGAACGTCTTGGCAACATGCTAATCTGGTATAGAAATGTCTTCTAACGTTTGTAATACATCTGAAAACACTTAATATTTCCGAAACAGTTGAAGATAGGTATAGGACATTTTACATGAATTATGTCTAGAATTTTCTGAAGAATCCAAAGAACTAATAATATACAGGGGGTTGTATTTAAAATAAGAGAATTGGTATCGGCCACTGTCACATGACACACCCTATATAATTATTTTTTTTTTGAAAAAAATGCGCATCTAAAAATACACATCGACGTGTCCAAGCGTTTTTCTCAACACGCTCTGATTTATTCGTTATCGAATTCATTCCATTTGGCTGTTCCACACCGTATATATATATATATATATATATATATATATATATATATATATATATATATATATATATATATATATATATATATATATATATATATATTTCGGGTACATTTTGACAACTTCAGCCTACCCCATCAGACCAAATCAGCTGAAATTTGGTATCAGGGGTGCTTCTTGATGCAGAACAAGATAATATCAAAATCGGTGTATTCAGTCAAAAGTTGGGCATCTTCAAATTTTAGGTAGGAAAGTGACGAGAAGGTACATTAGCAACATTGGCAGCAAAAAAAGTTTAAATTAATTATAAGTGATATTTCCTAAATTCATGGAGATAAAAAAATAATATTTGGAGTGTTTGTCCCCCCAAATCTCTTCCAAATTGAGTTGAACGGATGAAAATTTGTATATGAATTAAGTTAATTCAAGACAAGTGTCTTTCTGTGGTATGAAATCTTTTTTCACAGTCGCCATTTCATGGTAATATTTTTTGTTGTTGTGGTTTTTGAGGTTCTGCGGACGTCCATAGCATATGTAGATGGTTAAAATTTCTCACGTGAATTGAGTTCACGGGAATTGTAATGTAGTATCAACTATTTTCCTTGACTGCAGCCATTTTAATGTAGATTTCACATTTTTTCTTGGCTTTCGAAGGTTTGTGCACCTCTACAGATTCTGTTGTTTGAGTAAGAGGGTTGAAGTTTACAACGTAGATTGCTTTGTTGTTAGTGAAATGAAACAAATGTTTTCTCTAATTATTTCATTTTTATCTAGAAAATTTCAAGCATCTTTGCAGTATTTCGGGCTATCTCTTCGGCACCTCCAAACGACGAAGCTCTCCTACTCACGCGAGTGTTTCTTTATCATTCTCTAAGTGGCAAACAAAAAAATATATTTCGTGGTCCTTGTAAATTTAAATCATAATTTCTAAAGCTTTATTGAGTTCCTTTATAATTATGAAGATATTCATTCTGCATTCTTATAACCATGTTTCATAAGCTTCTCCATTTATAATATCTTGTTTCGTAAGGAAATTACAAACGAACAAATGACGTCCAAATAATGGAAGTCATTAATCATTAGTTGATACAAAGAAGTGAAATAAATTACCTACAACCCTACAATAACGGAACTCTATTGACCGATCCTCCCTTTCACTTTACGAAGACACCCCGGCAATTCATCGAAAGCGGAAGCGACGCAGTGACTGGATCGTCATAAATTTCTTCGGATTCAAATTACACCAGAGTAAAACCACCCAAGACAACAGTGGTAGATTAAAAACATGACAAGTGGAAACTTTCCCAAGTTACCAAATCGATTTTCCGGTAGATTGTGAGTGCTCTGAGCATCAGGAACGATTCCATTGGGATATTATAAAGTTTCTATAATTACCATTATGTTGGTAATCTTCAACCCTATATTTAATAGTTTTATACTATGTTCTTGAAACATGGAGCATGGCATTTCTATGCCTTTCGAGAACATGATAAACTCAGCTAGTTTTCACAATGCCAAATAATATCCATTATTATATTATCAAACAAAGAATTTAACTAAATCCATCTAAAATTATCTCAAAACAAAATGAAAAAGTTACAGTAAAAACTATACTTATATTCAACTTTTCATATTTGATAATAGAAGTAAAAGTAGCGTTTCAAGTAAAATTCGAAGGATGGAAGTCTCCACGAAAATGAAATTAAATTAACTGAATGAAATGAAAAGACGAGGTTTCAAAATTATCATTCCAAAAGTGACGTTTTTCTATTTCTGACTGCAAATATATAATTGATTGCTAATTCAGTATTACGCCCTGTCTTTCTTTCCTTAGTTTCAACATGGAGAGGGGCGATTGAATACGGCTGTGTTCATGTCGCTGCTTCAATTGATTCGTGGTCGTATAAACTGTCACATGCAGCCCAGTATCACCATAAAACCCAGAGACTTCATAAAGGGGGTTTCATAGCATTAAACCGGTATGAGTCGTAATATAAGAGAATCAAATTTAACTGCTCGTAGGTTTCCGCTTTTATGTTAACTTAGAAGAAACTTAGATTGGATACATCTACGAAACTATTCAAGAATATTACGGAGTATGCAACAAATTCTTTCAAATTGGAATACATAATAGAGATGCCGTATATCTAAAATATTGAGCTAAAAGAATCCAAATATTCAAATTTGAAATCCTCCATAGAGGCCATCCATAAATTACGTCACATGTTAAGGAAAAGTAAAAGGTTCAAAAAAATGTGACAAGAGGGAATGAGTCATAATCTTCGTGATGTCACATGTTTAAATCTGATAAATTAAGACTGTAAACTTCAACTCTACCAAATAATTTAAAAATATTAGCAACTCTATAAATATTATTATAAGTTTGAAATCTGTTTGTATCACTTTTGGCACCTGGCGCCTACGGTGTCACATGTCGGCTACATTTAACCGCCTTTGACGCTTTGTTGACTCCAAATGAATGCCGTCGCTGCCGTGATTTCGTCAGTGTTCAATTGTTTCAGTCGATCATGGCTTTGGAGGTACTCAAATCCTCAAAAACCAAAAAATATTGTAAATATTTTCGAAATTTGTGAAGGTAATTGAATAAAATTTGGTACAGTTACGAAACTTTTTAGGCTTTATTTAATGTACTTAAATTCAGTATTGCTATATTTTCAGGAGTGCGTAGTGCAGGGGGTATTGGCGAAAAATTTGGCCCAAATTTTTTGGTGGTTAATTTTTAGTAATTTTGACTTCAAAATTTGAAAATATGAAGCCTTTTGTACCAGTAAGGTACTCTTCTCATTAGACCGAATGGACGCAATTAGGAAGTCGGTCCACGCCACACTCCGTGTCAGGGAATTAGGAATTTCATAGTAATGTAAAATGATAGGAAAGTAAAATAATTTTTTAGTAACTTAAAGGGCTGAAGAAGGTTTCAGAACATTATAACTGCCCATAGATAATATTTAGCTAGCAAAAACATGTACCCCCTCCAAAAATTTTTTTTTTCAATATACTTTTATGATTGATTGATTGATTCATCTTCTCATACTTCGCTAGGAAGCAGAATTTTCGAGAAAATTGCATCTGAATATTTCTTCACGAATTGATTGTTGTCCCGAAATTAGACGTCAATACTCTAACCACGTATTCTACATCCAAAAATAGATATAAAAGTTCATATAAACTAGGGGCCACAACTTGTGAAATTTGTCATATTTGAGCTCTTCGGATAATCGCATGTGAAGCTTCCTTGTCACACGTATTCCTTCGCACACCTCCTCCTCGTTGTCTACTTCTGTTGCGTATACTACATCTTTTATATTGCCCGAAAAATTGCAGTCTAGTGGATTTAAATCCGGCAATCGGGGTGCCCACGGAATAGGAACACCACTTCTAATCCTTTTACTCGGAAATTATACGTCTAGCCAATTCCTAATATTCACACCATACTTAAATGGCTCACCATTGCTCTGCCATTGCATAAAACACGTACAAAGTGGATATCTGCCAATTCTCTATTTGACAACCACTGCATTACTACTAAAGCTTTTTTTCCGGCTACATGCAGCACAATTGAAAACTGGGCGATTAATAATGGACAGCTTATTTTCCTCTATCTAGCAAATCTAAAAACGTCATTTGTTTCCAGGTACACTGATTATTTTCTCTTCGATTTGCACAAAAAAATCTATTCGTAAAGAAATATTCAATTGCATTTTTCTCGAAAATGGTGCTTCCTAGCAAAATATCAGAAGAGTACCTTATTCATACAAAAAGCTTCATATTTTTAAATTTTGAAGTCGAAATTACTAAAAATTAATCACCGAAAAATTAGGGTTTCGTACCCAAAGGCAAAAACGGAAGCCTATTACTAAGACTTCGCTGTCTGACCGTCCGTCTGTCTGTCACCAGGCTGTATCTCAAGAACCGCGATAGCTAGACAGTTGAAATTTTCACAAATTATGTATTTCTAACCAGAAATTCAATACATAACTACCTCAAAACACAAAATATCAATAGCAAGATAGTAAACTAAAATGTCAACATAAACAACGAACAACATGAAAGAATGAATTGAAATAATATGATAAAAATACGGAGTTCTGAAATCAATAATAGTTATTTATGTACCAAGTGCGTTATGTAGATCCTTACGCCCGGAGGGAAACATTCGGCCCGAGGGCCTCTGGCTAGGGGGATGAATGTTGCCTGATGGGCGTAAGGATCTAGTAACGCACGCGGTGCATACAAAATTTTATTTTTCACGAAAAATTGATTATATTATTATGAAAAAGCGATTTTAAAATCGTTTCATTGCTCCTATCCATTTTACTTCTCATAGTAGGCATGCCATTGGTTGATATTTAGACGTTTGTGAATATATTTGTCATCATATTCAGTGAATGTCGTTGCTGCTTTCTTTGTGTAGTATTATAGAAATAATGGAAATGAAAATGAATTTACCCAAGAATATCATAGAAAATGCAGCCAGAGCTGCGAATAGTTCATTGCCGGAGAAATCCAGAGTTGTATACGACAAGGATTATGAAGTATTTAATCAATGAAATTTGCTTCGTTTCTCCTAGTACAATAAGCGGTCGTTTTTGATCCAATATGCCCGCAAATGCGGGCGTAATAGCCTAGGGCATAATGAGTGTGTTTATAGCAACCGTATCCAAGGTGAAATGAACATATAATATACAAGTGAAAAATAAAAGATTTTTTCTATTTTAGTGGCTTTAACACTCATGTGTTCCTCATATTATTTCAATTCATTGAATATGAACCACTACAAAGTTGACTCTTCATTAATTTATTCGAAAGAAAAAAGAGAACTAAAACTTGAATTGAAATAAATTTATAGTTATTCAGTTCTCATGAATGAAAAATTTTCACAGATTTCGTGTCACCGTGTGGGTTTACTTACCAAGCTGACATTTCACGAATGGTGGACGATCGTTTACGTCAAATATGGACATCATATCGTTCGAATGTTTTCGAATCGGAAAGTTTTCCAACAGTTTTTCTCTGCGATAGGTTTCCCTGATTGGATTTTGATTTATCGGGCTGTTTCAGACCTTTCGACGGTTTTATGGAAATGACGAATTGAATCGCTATACGAATTTATGTACTGAGCGGGAATTGAATGACATATTTTGTTTTATATCGAAACGAATATCTTTCGAATTCGACTCTCGGGTATAGGTGGAGAAAATATCAACTGAAACGGATTACAATGAAATTTTTCCATATTTCCCCATGAATTGGACGTATTGAATTGACTACTAGATTTGCATATCCATATTCTGAAGAATTCGCTGAAAAGCGCGTGGGAATTGAATCGAGGGGATTTTGCGTCGTATTTGTATCACAACGGAGAAATCGATTGTGCAAAATTACAGGAAGTATGCATGGCTTTCGTAGGCGTTTATAAGTTGAAATAAAAAACGTTATTGGGGATATTTTGTTTCATATTCTGAATAAAAGGATAATCATTTCGAAAATACAAAAATTATTATTCAGCATAATCAATTTTGAAAACAAAAATCAATAACTACAAATAGCAGTAACTAAATATAAAGTAATTCAATAAATAATTGCTTCATTTTATAATTTTCATTGATTTCCAAAATCGAACAATTAAGAAATGGAGCTATTCAATTGCCCTATTTGAAAGATAACGATAGATTTTTGATTCAATCAATTATATATTTTTTCTCTCCATGGAACTACGTTTCATCCCCGATTTAAAATTGGTTTGAATCTATGTCATTACTCAATATCTGAACCACTCAATCTCAAGGAACAACACCCAAGGTGGGGCTCGAACCTAAGATCCTCGGTATACATACATCTTAAAGTTAGCCTACCGAGACTTTTGAAGCATTCAGTTTGAACTTTTAAATTGATGCGATGTATTTAGCTTCGTACTTAACTTTAAAATGAAGGAAATTCTAATTCGAATATGTTTTTCCACATAAATCTTCTTTTATTTTACCTAAAATTTTTATATGATTATTTCGCCAAAAATGGATAATTTTATTTTTTCCAATTTTCACAATTAACTTATTGAGTCACAAAGTTAATTCAAACTCAATATCAGGGTATACGAATTATAAGTCCTGATATGAACATACTTTTGTAAAAGCTAATAACCTTTCAGAGCTATTAATATTCTGTCGAGACATTGCAAATTCAATGTTCCAAGCTGCTTGTGACACTTTACCACACGGATTAATTGAATATTCGTAACAGCTGCTCTTTCTTGAGAAAATTCAGTAGACGAGAAAAGCGTGAAATTGATTGCTGGGGTTATACTATTTAATTACATTGATACCTCGTATCTTTAGGTAATATGTCAAGCTATAATCATCAAATGTTCTTGTAATATTGATATTTATGATTGAAGGTTCATTTTGTAAGAAGTTTTAGTGGAAAGAGAAATAAATCAATTTTGATATAAATACATCTTTGTGAAATTTCCATTAAGTATTCTGACGAAACAATGATTCAATGGGTATCATGCCAAGAGATAAGGATATGGAACTGAATTTTAAAATTTCCAAAATTGTGTTTCATTATGATTTCATCCGAAGTAAAAACGTAATATATTACATATATATATATATATATATATATATATATATATATATATATATATATATATATATATATATATATATATATATATATATATATATATATATATCTTGTATATAGATAAAATTCTCGTGTCACAATGTTCGTTCCCATACTCCTCCGAAACGGCTTGACCGATTCTCATGAAATTTTGTGAGCATATTGAGTAGGTCTGCGAATCGGCCAACATCCATTTTTCATCCCCCTAAATTTTTATTTTTATTTTTTGGACAAAATGTTTTGTTTTTATTTTTTTATGATACAGCATACAATAATACATACAATCCTCAATTTTCACCCTTCTACGATCAACCCTTATTTTTTATTTGTTAAACTCCTTCGAAATGACTTGACCGATTCTCATGAAATTTTGTGTGCATATCGGTTAGGTCTGAGAATCCGACAAAATCTATTTTTCATCCCCCTAAATGTTAAGGGTAGTCCACCCCTTAATTTTTTTCTTTATTTTTCTGACAACATATTCTGTTCTATTTTTTTATGATACAGCATTCAAAAATATATACAACCCTAAATTTTCACCCCTCTACGATCAACCTCTATTTAGATAGATAAAAATGATTTATATGGCAGAACAACGTTTGCCGGGTCAGATAGATAGATAGATAGATAGATAGATAGATAGATAGATAGATAGATAGATAGATAGATAGATAGATAGATAGATAGATAGATAGATAGATAGATAGATAGATAGATAGATAGATAGATAGATAGATAGATAGATAGATAGATAGATAGATAGATAGATAGATAGATAGATAGATAGATAGATAGATAGATAGATAGATAGATAGATAGATAGATAGATAGATAGATAGATAGATAGATAGATAGATAGATAGATAGATAGATAGATAGATAGATAGATAGATAGATAGATAGATAGATAGATAGATAGATAGATAGATAGATAGATAGATAGATAGATAGATAGATAGATAGATAGATAGATAGATAGATAGATAGATAGATAGATAGATAGATAGATAGATAGATAGATAGATAGATAGATAGATAGATAGATAGATAGATAGATAGATAGATAGATAGATAGATAGATAGATAGATAGATAGATAGATAGATAGATAGATAGATAGATAGATAGATAGATAGATAGATAGATAGATAGATAGATAGATAGATAGATAGATAGATAGATAGATAGATAGATAGATAGATAGATAGATAGATAGATAGATAGATAGATAGATAGATAGATAGATAGATAGATAGATAGATAGATAGATAGATAGATAGATAGATAGATAGATAGATAGATAGATAGATAGATAGATAGATAGATAGATAGATAGATAGATAGATAGATAGATAGATAGATAGATAGATAGATAGATAGATAGATAGATAGATAGATAGATAGATAGATAGATAGATAGATAGATAGATAGATAGATAGATAGATAGATAGATAGATAGATAGATAGATAGATAGATAGATAGATAGATAGATAGATAGATAGATAGATAGATAGATAGATAGATAGATAGATAGATAGATAGATAGATAGATAGATAGATAGATAGATAGATAGATAGATAGATAGATAGATAGATAGATAGATAGATAGATAGATAGATAGATAGATAGATAGATAGATAGATAGATAGATAGATAGATAGATAGATAGATAGATAGATAGATAGATAGATAGATAGATAGATAGATAGATAGATAGATAGATAGATAGATAGATAGATAGATAGATAGATAGATAGATAGATAGATAGATAGATAGATAGATAGATAGATAGATAGATAGATAGATAGATAGATAGATAGATAGATAGATAGATAGATAGATAGATAGATAGATAGATAGATAGAGAGACAGACAGACAGACAGACAGATAGATAGATAGATAGATAGATAGATAGATAGATAGATAGATAGATAGATAGACAGACAGACAGACAGACAGACAGACAGACAGACAGACAGACAGACAGACAGACAGACAGACAGACAGACAGACAGACAGACAGACAGACAGACAGACAGACAGACAGACAGACAGACAGACAGACAGACAGACAGACAGACAGACAGACAGACAGACAGACAGACAGACAGACAGACAGACAGACAGACAGACAGACAGACAGACAGACAGACAGACAGACAGACAGACAGACAGACAGACAGACAGACAGACAGACAGACAGATAGATAGATAGATAGATAGATAGATAGATAGATAGATAGATAGATAGATAGATAGAATGATAGATAACTATCCAGATAGATAGATAGAGATACATTAGTAGATAGATGAATATATAGAAAGACAGATAGATAAAAATAATTTTCATGGCAGAACAACGTTTGCCGGGTTAGATAGATAGAAAGACAGATAACTATCTCGATAGATAGATAGATAGCTAGATAGGTAGATATACATCGGCAGATAGATGAATAGATAGAAAGATAGATAGATAAAAATGATTTATATGGCAGAACAACGTTTGCCGTCAGCTAGTATATATATATATATATATATATATATATATATATATATATATATTTATATATATAGATATATATAGATATATTTATATAAATATATATAAATATATATATATTTATTCCATACTATTTCAATTAGTCCATTCGATGTCCTGAAGTATATTGAACAAAACAAACATGCACTACATTTTTGTATATTTTATAACAGAACAAATGACAGTTCTATATTTAACATTAGTGTATAATGACGGAAATTAACATTAAAAATTATTTCAAACAGATGATAGAATAATAATATCTTACAAGGTTAGATGGCATATATGAGACGTTATCTTTCAATTTTGAAAATTGAAAATTATTTTGATTATTTTTCGAGCTCTTGAATGTCTTTATTATATTAATACAAAAGTATATACAGAATTGTGAATAAATTAATATCGACACTTAGTTTCGAATTTTCTCCAACATAATATGAACTATTTATTTGTCTATCCATCTACCTATGTACTTACCTATATATCTGTCTGTCTATCTATCTAACTTTCTATTTATCTATCTATCAATTTATCTATCCATCTTTTTTTCAACCTATGCATCTATCTATCTATTTATCTACAATCCTATATATCTATCTATCCATCTATTCATTTTTCGATCTATCTATCTATCTATCTTGCTATCTCTATGTGAACAATTCTTCACGTACTCCTAGGAGCTGAAGCTGAATTATTATGTTTCTTCGAACAAAAGGCTCATTCACATGAATCTATTCAATCTGAAAAACATCATATTGTAAATAAAACTTCACAGTTTTCGATTTTCACTAATTTTGATAACATGACAATTGTTTCGTCATACAAAGTGGCATCTTCAGATGTATAGTACCTACATACCAACTTTTACAACAAGAATATTGAAAAAAAACCTAAACGTAATCTCTTAGCAGGTAGATAGTAAAAACTGTTAATGACATGGGAAAACACAACAGGTACAAATATTCAATAATATATTTAGAAAAGATTATTCATATCTAATTGGTCATTTAACAAATTATTAGATTGTTTCATACTATTGATTTCAAGAGCTTCTAATAAAATGAGTTTATAGCTTTTTTTTCTATATTTAATATTTCAAATTCTCTATTAAAAATATGATTATGTTCTAGGAGATGTGATGATTGAGTAAAATCTGCTTTTTTCTTGTCGTAACTTCATTCAGGTTCTGATATTCGAACTCCTAAGTTCCTGCTAGTTTGGCCAATATATACTTCAGAACATGAATATCTTCTCAATTTTTAGAAATTTTTCAATGGTAGTCTGAGTTTCGCATGCTAAAAATATAAGCACAAAAATTATTCTGAGAATACACAATTTGAAAAGATAGCTTTCTTGTTGCTAGTAAGTATAACTAGCTATCAAGTATAAGTGAGGAGTCCATAGTTTTTTGAACAATATACAATAATTGGAGATTTTTTTTTTGAAAATTCATATTTTTGTTATGATTAAAAATTCCCAAGTTAAGTTAACTTTTTAGAATTTCGGTAAGTGTTTCTCATTTTATAGCGTCTTCTTGTTCTATTGCAAACACCACGAAATCTACTAGCAAATTGCTGCAATTGTCCCCGGTTGATACACCATCGATTGAAGTAATCTGCCATCGCCAACAATGCTGTTCTATTCCTCGAGCTATGTATATACCACACATAATAATGTTGATATTATCGTGCACCCGCTCGAAGTATTGTTTACTCTACAATTTCTCACTTATTTATTGTAGAAACTCATGCTACATTCGCCCTTCTATAATTAGTTGCCTAATAAGTTGCGTGAGCTTTAAGACCGGAAGTATATAATGTGTACTTCCTATGTAGAGCAACATGTCTGTTTCGATCGAATTTCATTGTATCCACGTAGAACACGCTACTTTTATTGAAATCGGTGAAAAATTGAAAATTCCAATCTGAGTTATGACCAATCAGTGAAATATAATGTAATGTGGCACGAATTGTATTATAGCAATTTAATAATAAATTAGATATTATTTCCTTTTATACCTTTTTTCCTGATACCATTTCATTTAACACTTAATGAGGTTATTATATAAAGAGTGAAAAAATCAGGAGATGTTACGTGGAATTATTATTAACTATTTCAGTGGTTACGACGATCAAGTATGAAAATTGTTGTCATGCCAAATTGGCATAATCCAGTAATAAAGGAGTGCATTGAAATATAAAATATCTTATATCTATAGATATAGATCTCATTAAATGATATGGAGAATCTGCCCCTCCGAAAAATCAACATAGTTCGGGAAGTACCTATCATAAAAATTTAATATTTTTCAATTAAAATCGAATAATAGATATTCTCAGTTATGATATTACAAGAGCATAGAAAATAATCGATTATATTTCCGAGTCACGAGATATTCCACTGTGACATTATTAGGGACAGAAACTTCGTCCCAGCTGGGTGTATCACTACTCTCTTTTCTTATAAAAATGGTGATTTGAGCTATATTGTTAATCAGTTTTTGTTAATTGTGTTATTGCATCGATTATATAAATCATGTGTGAATAAGCCAATAGAATCCGAGAATTTTGCATAGCTACTGCGTATTGATGAATGAATATGCCCTTGACGACGTGATATAATCGTTTTGGTGTTTCGCCTCGTGTCAAAATGTGAATAGTTTCATATTGACAATGTTTTGACGTTCGTCAAAAAAAATTAATATTCTATTATATCACGTCGTCAAGGGCATATTCACATATAAATACGCAGTAGCTATGCAAAATTCAAGGATTCTATTGGCTTATTCGCACATGAGTTATATAATCGTTGCAATATCACAATTAACAAAATCTGATAAACAATATAGCTCAAATCACAATTTTCATAAGAATAGAAAGTCGTAGTACACCCAGCTGGGACGAAGTTCCTTTCCCTAATAATGTATTAAATAGTAGGCACAGTGAAATGAATTAAAGATGTTTGCAAATAAATGAATGAAAAAAAATTAAACGAATTTAAGAAAAGTTAAAATTATTATATAAAGAATTTCTTTAAGTTGTGAAAATGAATATTTCATTATAAGTTATTAAAAAAAAAGAAACGGCGTCATGAGACACCAGGTAGGAACGAAGTTTCTTTGGATAACATAGAAGGACCACAATTTGCGAAAACGAAACATGTGCGTGTCGGGGCGCACGACAGAAGTGATAACTTATACTAATTCAAGTTGAAATAATTAATATTGAAATGTGGGGCTAAGAGCTCTTACGAGATTGCAAATAAAAAAACCTAAAAAGCCAGGATTAACCTCTGGGATTCGAACCCAGAAATACGGCGCACCAGGGTGCAGTATTTAGACCACTCGGTCGTCAACGGAATGTAAAGAATAGATGTAAGAGTATATATAACGAGAGGATAACGTATCGCCACGCTATATAATTGAATATAAACCTACAATACGTAGTCATTATTTTATGGAACAAATTTTTAAAGCTTTATCTTTTCATTATGCCATATCTGATTCCTATCGTAATCTGTTCTTTCATGCATATAACTACATATATACGAAATTATTTTGATGTTTCACATCTAACTTTTTCGAGTTGCTTGTACATAAATTCATGAGTACATATAATGCGTTGGCGATTGACGTGGCGGAGTGGGATCAGAAAGACAAGGGATGAGAGAACGGAACGAAAGAGGGAAAAAGAGAAAGGTATACAATATTCGCTTATGTCAACTAAAAGCGTTACTCTCGTCAGTCTACTTTCGTCAGTCTGCTTTCGTCAGTCTACTTTCGTCAGTCTACTTTCGTCAGTCTACTTCCGTCACACATTTAGTTTCGCATATTTTTCAGTTTGGTCCCGCAGCGAAATTCCTATCTGCTCCAAGCCTGCCGGAAGGAACTTCGTTCCAAAAATTAACTTGATTAGTACATTAAATCTTTGGTTTGTGATAACTAAAGTAGGATACATATGTTCAATTATTGTTTTTATGTAAATGTCTCAAGAAAACTGCATCGATAGTGGCATAGTATATTGTTGAAGATTTTGTCGGATCATTGTTAATTCTTATCCAACTTATCCAAAAGAAATTTTTTCAAAATGGCCCTGAGTTTATATCTGAAAATCTGATGTTGAAATCATACTTTTTTGTATCAACAAAAATTAAAACTGTTGAAAAGTTTATTTGCTTTAAGTATTCCTTCCGATCTCTGTTCATCATTGTACTAATAGATTGTGTGCAAAAATCATAATCAATTCTGCACTTTAAATACATACGTAATCCATGATAATAAACTGATATATAGTCATATCATTATATTTATATTGAGTATCCTACTAAAATCTACAAACACTGATACCTACCTAACTTTTTTGCAATGCGGCGCGACTGTTACATATCTTGTGTGGAATCTTTAATTTTGGAATGTAACGTGCGATAAGGAAGTTGGTTCGAATAGGCCAATATATTTTGTATCAGAAACTGAGTACCAGTGCTATTGAATCAATATTATATAATATGACAAGAATTTTTAACCCTTAGTTACTCGCGCCGAACTATTCGAACTTGTTTTCAAGTAAAACGCTATTTGTTTGTTGATGGTAATGTATATTAAACATTATAAATAATATAGTTTGTACGAACAAGTCAAACATATTGAAAATATATAGAAACATGATATTAACCAACAAAAAAAACTAACGAAAACCAAATTAAATTTAAAGCTCCTTTAATCTTCTTCAGATTCTTCCACTTGGCCTTACTTATGGCAAGTTTGACATTTTATCACAGTCGTAGTATGATCTTTGCACACAAAATTTTGACACGATGTACACCTCATTGTAGTTACTCTATTACGGCTTCTTATTCTTGGTGGTGGTGGTTCTGCGGGAGTTACGTTTTCATCGGCTTGGTTGTACTTGGATAATAGAAGTTTGGTCCTCGCTGGTAAGTTTTTTAATTTTGATCTTTCGACAACATGTTTTTCCATGGGAAGCATTGCCATTGATTTCAAAAACGTTCTTCGATTTTTTGCTGGATTATCAGGATGTGTTCCATTAAATAGAATTTTTGCGTTAACCCCAGCTATGTTTAGCAAATGAAAGAAAATACACAGAGGCCATATATTGGTTCTACGCGAAACTGAGTAATTTCCATAAAGCTGATCAACTGTGTCAACACTTCCTTCAGTCTCGTCGTAAAAATGGATTACTTCTGGCTTATGTGTATCTGGGTTTACTGCGGCATCATCGTGCATGGTCGAAATCAATATAACTGATTTCTTTTTCTTCAGCGTAAAAGACACCATCATCAAGTTTTTTTGGAAACCAAATAGAGATGAATTTATAACTCTGTCTTTATGTGGCTGAAATTCTATTGGAATATCAGCCTTGTTTTTTCTAAGAGTACCCACAAGTCAGATCTTTTTTTGCAGCAGTTCTATTGCAAGTGGACAACTGGTGTACCAGTTATAGCAAGTCCAATTACGGTTCTTTCCTTCTACATGGTCTAGAAGTCTTATTACAATATCGTGTGGAGAATTGGATACTTTGTAAGGTCCATCTGGTTGCTGCCCACAATATAGTTCTAAATTAGAAGTGTAATACGTCTTGGTGTCACATAGCGCAAACAGTTTCAATCCACACTTTGCCGGTTTACTGGGTATGTACTGTATAAAACTGCAGCGTCCCCGAAATGGCGAGAATTTCCTCATATGAACTTCCAGCCTCCAAGAAGGCCCTCATTTCCTTCTCAGTTAGTCATTTGGGATTTCTTACGGGAATGAAGGACCTAAAATCATAAAAATAAATAAAATTTATTTAGCTTAACTATAAGCAGGAATACTTGCAGACGACAAAAATACCCGTACGTAACGCCATCACACAATAAAATCAACGTATTTGTATAAAACATTGAATACTTACATTATTTACCCAATTTCCCGCGCGGTGTATTCTATTCACCAAAGTGGCAACGAATTAAAATTTACGTAAAAGCACAAGTCGAACTTTTGGCGTATA
Organism: Cynegetis impunctata; assembly: GCA_030704885.1. Classification (NCBI taxonomy): domain Eukaryota; kingdom Metazoa; phylum Arthropoda; class Insecta; order Coleoptera; family Coccinellidae; genus Cynegetis; species Cynegetis impunctata. Next base: position 550,959 of record JARQZK010002194.1, on the reverse strand, counting down.
ACTGATCCTTTACATTCCAATAGGTGAGGTGGGAGTCTAGCGCCACCAAAAAAATCTGACGTTCGATGACAGCAATGAATTGGGCGCTGGTGTACAAAATAAACCAGCGCGAGTAATTAAGGGTTAACAACTCGCATATTCGATTTCTATTTGTATTCATAAGGTATTTATATTCAGCGTCCTACGAGTATAGATCATATCAATCAAACACTTTACCGTTTGTAAGCAATGTCACCCTAATTATTGTTCAACGCATGAAAACACTGATTCGAAGCAAGGACTGTTCGAAGAGACATCCTATCAATTAGCGATATGTCACTCTTTCCACTGAATCAGACAGGTCAAACGTAAAATTCACAGTTCACTGAGGCTTCACAAATTTGTCATCATAACAACACTGTGGTAAATTCAATAGGCTCACTCACTGTTAATAATTTTAAATGTGAGTGATGAGTTGATTTCCGAGGAAGATATTTCTAAGCTAAATAATGTTGTGTTCATTGACTTATACCAGAAATATAATACATACATAATTTTAATGAGCCAAAGGTTGACCTGAAAGTCTGAACTTTATTCCGAACATCTATCGAATATGTTCATCAAATGGAAAAGAAGAGTTAGAAAATAGAGCAACAAACGGCAAATTACGTTTCCTAACTATACTACAAAACGTGTACAAAACTGACTAACTTCAACGATCAATCGGGCCTTGGAATTTACAGACTTCTGTGACGGTAAGTGCATATTCGCTGTAGCTTCATGGAATTTAATTCTATTTTAGATTTTCAAGATGGGATTGATGTAAATTATAAAACCTTATTCCAAAAAGCGGTAATCATATGGGATTTTGGACAGGAGTAAGTATATCGATAGAAAAACGCAAGTACAGCACACCTCCGCCATTAAGGTTGTTTTTGCTCTAATTTTTGCCATATTTCACATAAAAATTTTAAAATAGGTGATACAATTTAGAAGTGAGCAAAACCTTGAATAAAAGACGTAGAATCTTAACTTTAAAAAGCCGGAAAAATAGCTGAAACCTCAAAAATAATGAACAAATATGAAATCAGTTCGAACTTAATTTGGAAGTGGTTTAGGAGGGCAAAAAACTTAGAATGCTGAATGTCGAATATTCTGTTTAAAACTAAATAATTTCTCGTGATGCACCTCTCCGCCAGTTCCTAATCCATACGTTACAGATATCAAAATTTGGACTGCCTCAAAAATAATACCTAAATTAGATTTATTTGGTTTGATGGAAGCCACTAGGAATGCAAATATTATTATTATTATTATCACAAAAGTTGAGAGTTAAGGTTAACCTATAAACCCAAAAATATAAACATAAGATTGAAACTAAGAAAGAATTCGAGAAATGTTACAAACATATAAACTGAGTAACAAATCAAATGAGCTGAAATTGAAATTAAATTTACTTTATTTAAATTTATTAACGATGAAGTTCAGACCATCTATCCAGAGAGTTCTTGAAGGAATTCACCGTTTGCGATAACACAATCTCAGAGGGAAGCCGATTCCAGATTTCGAAGACTCTGTTGGGGAGAAAGTTGCTCCTCAATGTTGTCCTGAAGTTCTCTTTGGCCAGCTTGTAGCAGTGTCCTCTCAATGCCCGATTCTGATTGAGTGGAGAGAGGTACGCCATGTCTGCACCGAAGAGAGAGTGAAGCGCTCTATATGTGATTATCAAGTCACCTCTCAATCTGCGTTCAGAAAAAGAAGGCAACTGAAACAACCGCAGCCTAGTCTGGTAGTCCGGGCAAATTCTGCCAAACGGAATACGTGTGCTCCACCGCTGCACGGATTCTAAGAGTTCCTAATCTCTGTTCAGATTTGCCCACCATACTGGGCCCGCATACTCAAGAATAGGTCGCACGTAAGTTGTGTAGAAGGTCCTGCATGTGGCAATATCACATCCAGCGAAAGTAGATAAGTAAATTTTTTTGCGCTGGATACAGCAATTGAAATGTGGGTAGACCAATTTAAGTTCTCAGTGACTGTAACACCCAGGTCACAAAGTTGCGAAACACTAGCCAGCCTCTGCTGGTCGATGAAGTAAGCAATCTTAGGATTTCCCTTACCAATATGAAGCACACAACACTTATAGATATTGAGAGGCAACAACCACTCCTCGCACCACTTGGATAAATTATCGAGGTCATTTTGGAGGTGTCCTGTATTGACTAGTGGACAGTTACTGAGTTTCGTGTCGTCCGCGAACATTGCACAGCTGGATTTAAAAATAAGCGGGAGCTCAGAAGTGTACAACAAAAACAAGATGGGACCCAGTACCGAGCCCTGGGGAATACCACTACGGACCCTTATATCGGAAAAGGAGAACAGTCACCGACCCTAACTCGAAACGTACGGAATGACAAAAATGATTTAATCCAAGAAAGCAGATGACCTCTCACTCCCAGGAACTCAAAATTCCACAGGAGTCGGCGGTGGGGAACACGATCAAACGCTCGTGCAAAATCGAGGTACACATCATCTACCGGAGTGCCAGAATCAACACATCTAGTCCATTCGTTAACACAGGAGAGAAGATTTGTGATGGTGGACCTACCTGGAAGAAACCCATGTTGCTCTTTCGGAATTAAGTCATTTTGATACGCAAACTCTAACAGCTTATCACTAATAATTCTCTCTTGTAGCTTGCAGACATTTTATGTCAAGCTTACTGGTCTGTAGTTACTTGCAGACAGCTTATCGCCTTTCTTGAAAATGGGAGTAACAGAAGCTGACAACCAATCTTGAGGGAGAGAGGAAAAGTTGAAAGAATAAGAGAATATAAAAGCAAGTGGCTTGGCTAAGGCTTCAGCGCAGAAATGTAGCAGCTGTGAAGAAATACCATCTCGACCAAGGGCGGAATGCTTATTTATCTTCGAAAGGTAACCCAGAACCAGCTCTTCACTCATCTCGATGCTTCTTATATTATCGACAGTACGTGGAGAAGTGGGATCACAAATGAGATTGTCCGGTTCCGATACAAAAGCGGCCGCAAATGTCCCGGCCATCATATCAGCTGCCTGGGTAAGTGTCTCGCAAGGCTCTCCAGAGGAGTTACGAACGAAGGCTATCCCCACCTTGCTATTCAAAGAGGAACGAAGATACTTGTACAGTTTTTTCTTATTCTTGGAACAGACCAAATCATGTTCAAACTTTTTCCCGGCATGTTGAATAGTTGATGAGACGGTGTTGGAATATACTCGATGATTGCGATAGTCTTCAAGTGAACGGCTGCGTAAGTAACGTTTCCACAGAGATTTCTTACGACAAATCATACGCAATGTGGACTGTTTTATCCATGATTTCAAAGGATTGAATTTTTCAACTGAAATGGTCGTACAAGTGGCCTCCGCATCCTTAATTACATTAGTGTACACCCCCCAGACATCCTCCATCGACGGCTGAGAAGAGAGAACATATGTATCATGAAGAAATTATATATATATATATATATATATATATATATATATATATATATATATATATATATATATATATATATATATATATATATATATATATATATATATATATATATATATAGAATTATATATATATATATATATATATATATATATATATATATATATATATATATATATATATATATATGAAACGAGCAAAATTATCGGTCTAGCCCGCATATGTCGAAGCAGCCGTTGACACGTGTTTCAGACTCTTTGATCCTCATCAGAACGGCGTAGCCAAGTATGCGATGTTAAACCTGGATATTGAAACAGCAACAACAAGCAGAATCCTTTGCTTCGGAAGACAATCACACATTTGTGGTTCATTGTTCGAACTCTCCGGTTTGGGAGATTTGGTCAAACTCTGACCACGGAGGCGATTAATGCCATTCGTGAGATCCCGGACCGAGGAAATAAGCTACAAAGAAAAAATTCATCGCGGGGAAATATTAAATGAAATGAGCAAAATTATCGGTCTAGCCCGCATATGTCGAAGCAGCCGTTGACACGTGTTTCGGACTCTTTGATCCTCATCAGAACGGCGTAGTATGCGATGTTAAACCTGGATATTGAAAAAGCAACAACAAGCAGAATCCCTTGCTTCGGAAGACAATCACATATTTGTGGTTCATTGTTCGAACTCTCCGGTTTGGGAGATTTGGTCAAACTCTGACCACGGATGCCATCCGTGAGAAATGTGTGATTGTCTTCCGAAGCAAGGGATTCTGCTTGTTGTTGCTGTTTCAATATCCAGGTTTAACATCGCATACTTGGCTACGCCGTTCTGATGAGGATCAAAGAGTCCGAAACACGTGTCAACGGCTGCTTCGACATATGCGGGCTAGACCGATAATTTTGCTCGTTTCATTTAATATTTCCCCGCGATAAATTTTCTCTTTGTAGCTTACTTCCTCGGTCCGGGATCTCACGGATGGCATTAATCGCCTCCGTGGTCAGAGTTTGACCAAATCTCCCAAACCGGAGAGTTCGAACAATGAACCACAAATGTGTGATTGTCTTCCGAAGCAAAGAATTCTGCTTGTTGTTGCTGTTTCAATATCCAGGTTTAACATCGCATACTACGCCGTTCTGATGAGGATCGAAGAGTCCGAAACACGTGTCAACGGCTGCTTCGACATATGCGGGCTAGACCGATAATTTTGCTCGTTTCATTTAATATTTCCCCGCGATAAATTTCTTCTTTGTAGTATATATATATATATATATATATATATATATATATATATATATATATATATATATATATATATATATATATATATATATATATATATATATATATATTTTTATATATATATATATATATATATATATATATATATATATATATATATATATATATATTTATATATTTATATATTTATATATTTATATATATATATATATATATATATATATATATATATATATATATATATATATATATATATATATATATATATATATATATATATATATACATAACTTTTTCTATATTTTATTATTTATATATAATATATATATATATATATATTTATATATATATATATATATATATAATATATATATATATATATATATATATATATATATATATATTTCGATATTTCGACAGTACATTGCTGTCTTCTTCAAGGTCTAATAAACAAAAAGCAAAAACCACGTAAGAAAGCACAACTTCCACATTTCAAACCACTTACAGCTAGTTATCAGTAAGTAAACTAAGCATACAAAAATATATCTCACGAGATGAACAGAACAACCGAAGTACAGTTTAAAAACTTATGTCAGAGTAACCAACATTTCTATGGTCTTACACACCGCACGGAGTAGTCATAGAACATGACATTCTCACTCGCGACCACTTATTTTTATTGTTACATTCGAGTATGTTACAATAGATAATAATAAGTTGTCTGATATCCTCCTGGTCATTAATGGCAGCCGAACCATATTTGCTGATATAACACATCTCCACAAACTTCCTACTCTTTCGTTTTTTCTCCCTATCTAGAATTTGGATGTTATCAAAATCTACACTGTGTCCCAATGTTCTAATGTGTTTGGCCAAAGCACATTTCTCAGGGTGTAATCTTGCACCATTCTTATGCTGTATAACTCTTTTTTTGAGTTGTTGTTCTGTTTGGTCCTATCATGGCGTTTTGTTGTTGTTCTGTTTGTCATATCACAGCTTGTGCAATTGATTTTATAGACTAAGCAAGATTGTTTCTCAACTGGAACCTTGCATTTCGATTTTTTGAAAAGGAATTGGTTTGATTCAGCGATACCATACGCTATTTTCACCTTTCTATTGTCATTTACAATATTATTAATCTTATTAGTGAGTCTCTCTATATATGGTAGTGTCAACCATGGTACAATTGTGCTATATGTTAATGTTAGTTATATTATCTCTTATTGATATTGGGACATTATTGAACAATCTATTTAGGAACTGTTTTGGGTAACTATTCGTCAACAGGATGTTGAACAATCTTCTCAGTGTTACAGGCCTTTTCTCTGTGTGAGTAATACCTTTGACTCTGCTAATCATCCCCATAACAAAATTAGTCTTCATGTGCAGAGGATAATATGAATGGAAATTTAAATTTCCATGTCGGATTTAGATACTGTGCAAGAGTCTTTTTTGAAAAAAATACTACTAGGAATAACATATTTCTATAACCCAAAATTATGCTACAATATTTTAGTGAAAATGAATTGATTCAATTGAATCGCTTATCGAGTATTGAAGAATAAACTTCGCAGTATTGACTTGCATTCACATTTTTCCAAATCGACATAGCATCGTTACGATTCATGATATGTTTTTTCTAGAATTCTTCAATTCATCAAAATAACATTTGATTTATTTCATTACTTTCGGTTTTCTGATTTGACTATTAGCAACATTCCTTTGATACTACAAATTATTTCCGCTTGTGCTGTAAACATACCACATATTCAAATGGTAGATTAAACTGATATCTAACTAGTAAATGAGTATAGTTGAAAATCTATTAATTACCATGATTAAGCTTGATGAAACAGTTACAGATAAACGAGGAAATAAACGAGTACACTTGAGTTTTAGTCAATTTTCCATTTCGTGTTCATTTGGAGTTTGAAGGAGCTATTCAGAAATTCATTAAATTGAAATATCGTTGAATATTTTCCTCTCGACCCGATATACAGACTGCAATTCAACTTGATGTGTTCGAATTTAATGAATGAATGCTTCATTAATATGATTATGCAAGTACAAATTTCTGGTGAATTTTTCTATGTATGGAATTTTTGAATGATATATCATAAATGCCTCGTACTAACCAGAAATATTCATAAAAAATATGCACACAATAAAAATACGCACACAAAGACATTCAAATTAAGTGAGACTAACTGACGCAAAACTCATCAAAGATCTTAATTAACAAGAGCAAAGTTTGAATAGAGAAAAATCATCAAAATTTCAATAACCTTCAGTGAATAATCTAATTTAGGAAATATATATATAGAAAAACACAGCAAAATTATATTTTATTACAATCATAAATTAGATGGATATTATTGTGTTACAAAGAATTGCTGAGAAAATCATATTTTTAATGTTAATATTCGATTGAATAACTGAAAGTACTGCAGACATGTAACTTGTATTGTCTAGATATCCAATAAATATTTTTTGTTTCTATGTTATCCATAAAGATTCTCGTGTATATTTTTCTGTCACCAGTTAGTTGTTCAACTTTTCTGTGAAGAAATCAATCGACAGTATCTGCCGTCATGTTGGTATTTAAGAAGCCCTGTTTCAATATCACTGCGTTGTCTTGGAGGAATTGATACCATTTAAGAATAAATTTAAATTACTGTTCATGAAAACAAACTCCAGGATAAGACATATCTGCCTATTACCTAAATGTCTCTGTTTTGCCTCCAAAATGCATATAATCTGGTTCATTTTTTTAAGAACTTGGGGAAAATTTTCCCTAATATTATCCATCCTATCTCTTCATCTAACCTTAATATTTTGTTTCAATAAATTTGAAAGTTGGATTAACTTCAACAAATTCGTTGAGCCTAAACAAATTATTCCATTATGCCTCATTTTATGTGTAGAGTTTTCATCAAAATTTCTATGGGATCCACACTATTCTTGTACATAATGCTTTTTCCACAGGCATCTAAATTTTTGTTTCAGTAAAAGTTTCCTGGATCGTTGAATCATTGCCTCAGAATACTCATACGGAAATAAAGGTAACTGGTAGAATCAATTTTTTGGTGTATAGTATAGGTCACAACCTCATAATATCACTAATTTTTTCAGAGAGAATGTTGTCTAATTCTTTTGAAACTATATTAAAAACTTAAAACGTAAATTGCCAGTCAGTATCTCAAAATAAAAGAATGGTATGTGACATGCCACGATACGGTTCGTTTGACGTTGTAAAATTGTGCTTAGTAACTGTTTGACTTTTGCAAGCGTCCTGATACAAAATTCATCGATATTAATCCAAATTCAAGCGAGACATAAACAATTTTGAATGTACGATATGAAGCGAACAAGGAAAATTATTCAATCATTTAAAAAAATTTCAAACTTTCCAAAGGAGCTCATTATATGTATTCCTAGACGATAATTCTACATTCATAATCCAACAGTGAATTATAGCAATCGTCAAGTCACCCCACTCAATAAATAAAATAATGTATACAGCCGTTTCTATCTTATTAGATCGCAACAGTGCAGCTCATTTGACTCGGAGTAAATTAACAAATTTCTAATTGATTCCCAATACAAATCGCAGGCAGGACTACAATCTCGATAACAACTTAGAACGCCCTCCACCAAGAATATTGAAAACCAAAAATTCAACGTTCAGATCGAAAATGCAGAATAAAAATTTTTTATAGATCGAAAATGCATAATCTCTTCGCGAGAATACATATTTCCTGACATGAAATGTCTACTCCGCAACTGTGGCGGAGTGTTAATTCACTCTGAGTCAAATAAGCTGCACTGGTGAGATCTAATAATATCTAAACAACTGTATGCAGATTTTGAGTCGGGCTGACTTGACCGTTTCTATAATTCACTGTTGGATTGTGAATGTAGAATTTTTGTCGCGGAACACATATGACCAGCTCTTTTGGAAAGTTGTTTGATAACTTCTCAAATTATTGAAGAATATTAATTTTTCACTTCATGTAGTATATTAAATTGACCAAGGTCAACTTGTATATTTTCTATGATTTGATTTTCAACAATTTTTGATGCTGATAGCTTACGCTTAAACTACATCGAATTCATGTTGAATTTGCTTGGAATATCTTCGTAATCCACATAGGAAATTCATTTTCTCAGGAGGGATATCTTCGGTATGTACGGTAATTCTCAAAATACCTCGGCCAATTCCAGCAAACAAACCGCCAATATTTTCACGAAAATCCCATTTAAGCAGCCATACGTTGCGCTCAGATTCATTTATAACCCAAAAATAACCTCGGTCCCTGTTTTCCACGGAGCCGAAGTAATATACTCGACACTAGATCTTTATCAAGTGGCCCTTCGGGACTTCCCCGAAGTCTACATATGGAGGCTGCCGGTGAAGCACATGCGTCACGGTCGTCTTTGGGGAGAGACACGTCACTGCAGCGCTAATTCACGTCTCTGAACGGGGCTGTGCTATAAATTAGGACGAGACAATGAAAAAAGCGGATGCTCCTGATTGAGAAATGACTTTTCCATTTTCTTTGTCCAAAGGGATAGTTGGGTCTAACGTGGGAGAACCGAATTGACCCATATAATTTGTTTCTTACCGTCAGCATGTTGTAGGTTTCATCCTCCAATGGCAACGTTTCGGTGAAAATATATCTTTTGAAACTATTAGGCTATTATTTGGTTGAAATCCATGAAAATACTATTAGAACAATGCGTGTTCGAGCTTAACGATTACTATAATTAAATCTATAACGCAGCGTTTCACCACACGGTGGCTTCATCAGATGGAACTAAATACAAAAACCTTGGTATCACGGTTTATATGAATTTAAGTGAAAAAAAAAACAATTAGAATATGAATAGTGTGGTGAAGGATAGATGATAATTTGAGAAAAATTACACAAATTACATGAAATATAGAATATATTTCTGATACCTGATAATTTCTATTTATCTGTTATCAGATGACTATCAAACATTCAACTCACATTTCCATATTTCATATAAAGAGAGTAGAAAATTTAAACTGAACCTTTGGGAAGCCCTTGAAATGAATAGGTATAAGAATTCTCATAACTTATTGAATGAACAAAATTCTTGAATCATTGCCTCCTGCTGAATACATTCAATATTGTTTGTATTTTGATCAAGTTTTTTCGAAGGTTTACCCACCTTTCACCTCATTCAATTTCGCGTTGTTATATTTTCCCTTGAAAAATATAACAACATAGTTCAATCCGATGAAGCCAGCTTGTAGTGTAACTTTGCTTCATAAATTATTGTAATCTTCACGATGAAACATGTGTTTTTCTGGCAATATAACTTATAAGATCAACAGAATGTGAATTTATTTCCTCTCGTCTTTGGGTATATCATGAATTTGTATATAATATATATAATATATATAATATATATATATATATATATATATATATATATATATATATATATATATATATATATATATATATATATATATATATATATATATATGTATATATATATATATATATATATATATATATATATATATATATATATATATATATATATATATATATATATATATATTATGTCATTTCTGGTTGAAGAGGGGTATCGAGAACTGCAGCTCGCACTAGAGGTCTTTCAGAAAGGATTTCCTGGAGTGCTACTCAAGAAATTTGAAAGATCTTCAAGTGTTTCTTTTATATCTGACAATTATACGGCGTTTTGATAGGAAGCCAAATATATAGAAGCAGAACTGAATATCAAACTCCAAACCATCCATTCAGAAGGAAATAATAGATGAAGCTTCCCATAACGGCTTAACAAAAACTTATATGGTAATTGACGAAAAATGGAATGAAAGCCATCATAAATTGATTGCAGGTTGAAGCATTAAAAAAAAATTGTCTAAGCTACAGCTTCTCTGAATAAAAATTGTTATATGATCATGTTTTTCTATTTCAAATTGCGGGATATTTGATATTATTTTTGTTAATATTTGGTTGTATTATGTTTTTACCGGTGAATGAAGTACTTCTGTGGATATTATTATGATTGAGGAATTTAGATTTGATGTTTTTTGAATTGTTTTTCCACAAAAAAGTATGTTTGATACTTCTGTGGACATCGTTATGTTTACTCATGCTTATACTGTTCAAAAATTGTATCCACTACATCAATTGTATTACTATTATCAGGAATAAACGCCATTATATATATATATATATATATATATATATATATATATATATATATATATATAAACAGCAAATATTATAGGAGATGTAAATATTGTCAATATAGCTAATAAGTAAATGAACTTATTTAAAAAACATAGTCTTCTATTAAATCGAATGAAATAATTCGCGAAATAAACTCAACGTCTGCTTCACATGCGCTCTAGAAGCAAGTCATAATTTTCTTTATTTCAATATTCACGTATGCCAAAAGTATAAATATCGATAAAACTTCAAAATCAATTTTTACCAAGCTAGTTAGTTGAGTATGTAGCGTACTCTAGCTAGTATTTGGGAGGTCCCGGGTTCAAACCCTGGGGCCGACTGGTCTGCCATGAGTTTTTTCAGAGGTTTCCTCATGGTTATGTAAGTCGCTGCTTGCAAACTTATAAGGCGAATGCTGGGCCAGTATTAATCCTCTGAACCCTACCCATACTTCCTATGTTCCATACATATCCCGTCTCACTTATCCTTTATGCCATACAAGTGTATCCTCTGATCTGGCTGAAGGAGTTAATCCCAAACTAAAGCTGCCCGCCTCCCTGACACATACTTCAGGGAGGAATGAAAGACGTGTGTTTCCTTTTTTTTTCCTTTCCAGAATAAATTCATTCATGCTCAAACTTTTGGTGTCCGCCGCCAAGAGTCAGATAGATATCAACGCCAATAAACAAAAATTTCCTTCTTTGCTAGCACTTCAACATAAATTCTTCACTTAAATTAACTCTTCATTTTACATTACCAATCTTGTTTCGGTAATAATACAAACTGTCAATATAGTAGTTAATCAAAAATAGTCAACTCAAACTTGATCCTCACTATGGTATTGTCGAAAAGATGCACCTTACATAATTGTTCATTACAGAAGTCATCACAGATATTTGAATTATTTATAAAAAATATTTATAAATACGAAGGAAGAACTGCCTCTTATGTGGCTGATCATCACAATAAGATTTGTAGGGGCATTTCCTTCAAGTTGAACCGCGGGAGAAATATATGAAATGAAGTTATATGAAATAAGATGAGATGAAATGAATTAATATGAAATGATAATATGAAGTAATATGAAATGATATGAAATAAAATGAAGTGCTATGAAATGATATGAATTATGTGAACTGAGAAGATACAGTATGATACATGATTAAATTGAGGTCAAGTGAATTGGTACCAATGTATGAGTGAACACGAGAGTATTTTGAATGTTATATTAACAGATTGCAAAGAGCGAAAGTTTTCCGAAACAAAATTATATGCACTGTTACAAAATAAATATTTGAGCATCCCGTGAATAAAATAATTAAGCTAGATACTTAGAGATACTTAGGCTAAATATTATTTGAATATAATTTATATTATTAAAGTTAATACCTGATTTTAGTTATTCATTCTAGGACTAAACGAAGATTCAATTTCAATTTATTTACATGTACTGAGCCTAGAGAAATATGAAAGTTACCATGAGGCACATCAAAGTCATCTGGCCCTTAAATTACTATAACATGAAATGGTCAACCGGCAAAAATGTAAGAAAAATCCAACCTGTGAATACCGTACAAACATGCCACACCACACCTACAAAGCAAATACCACCCGTTAGACACTGGCTCGCCACCTCGTTGTGCAATCAAATCAACGAATCATATATATATATATATATATATATATATATATATATATATATATATATATATATATATATATATATATATATAGGTATATATAAATATATATTGCGTCCATCTACATGCTAAAACGTATTTATTTTGCGTCCAGTGGTCTAATGCGTCAGTATACGGACGTAAAATACCATTTCGCTCATAACTTTCATCGGGAAAAATATTTCATTTGCTAGTTTATATTTCTGAATAGAGTTGTTCGTTTACTAACATCTATCAAATTACGAAGTGACCTATGGCATCAGTTTGAGAGATATCTATAATATAAGTAAGAAATTTCGGAAGCAAATTATATACACTTTTGAAAAGAAAAGTATACGTTTAGTTCGAGCATCTACCGCAAAGTCCCTCTTGAAATGAATACTTTTATTCATTTCCATTCAATATGTGTATTCATTTTGCATCACCTACAACATGACAGCACTGTAGTATGTATAAATTAATATGAGTAAGAATTGAGAGGAAATTCATTCAGTTTAGCTAGAATAAAACAGGACAAATAATGGATTAGTTCAGTAGTAATAATTTTTCTTATTTTGTTTTTTTGAACCTCTCAAAGGCTAAGTATTAAAGTTTAAATTAATTTTCACAAAACACAATACGCATTAATTAATCAAAATTTTCATATAAAAATTAAAATTAGTTTCGGCGATATAAAGTATTATCAAATATACATAACACTGATCAGCATATCAGACGAAGATGTCAATCATATTGTGCGGCTTCAGCTTGAGTTCGAATATTTCTACATGAAAGCGGAAAAACAAAACGTGGTTACTCTAAATAATTTTTATATATTTTATTTTATTATTCATTAAAAATTATGGTGCCTCA